>JPJZ01001194.1:0-24846 GCA_000750815.1 Pseudogymnoascus sp. VKM F-4516 (FW-969) | reverse complement strand
CCCTCCCCCCTCCTTCCGCAACTAGAATCACCCCCGAAGCACCGGGCACACGCAGGAAAAGCGCAAAAACCTACGTCATCACCCGATCATGCAGGACCTCATACTTGAGCGCCCCAACCGCCTCCACGATCCGCTTCCCCTCCTCCCGCTTCTCCGTTTGCGACAGCTCGAGCGCGCTGACCGCGCGGTGCACGTCGTCTATCGCTCCGGTCTGGTGCGTCACTGTCAGTTGAGATGTTCGTCTCCCATATGCAGGGTCTGATACTGCCGGAGAGGGAGGGTGGGGAGGGTTACCAAGATGACAGGCCATCGCGATCGCGCTGACGTGAAGGCGAAGGAGCTTCGGTCTGAGGTGACGTATTGCGCTGCGCTTTCTGTCAGGTTCTGGGTCGAGTAGGGGGCCGGGAGGGAAGAGGGACGAACGGGTTTTGGTATCGTGTTCCATTGTGTTGGTGGTGGTGATGAGGTTGTGGGATGGATGGATGGTGCTTCGTCGACTGCAGCTGCTGTCAGGTAATTTTTGGTGGGGTCGTTTTGGTTGCGGGGTCGGTCCTGAGAGGCTGTCGCTCGGCGGCCGGATCGGAGGTTTTGGGTGGGGTGGTGGGGTTGGATGGGAGGGAGAGAAAAATTTTGCGGCAAATTTGGTGCGGGTTTATATAACGAAATAGGATATTACGTTACATCAATCACAAGGGGATATGGTTTAGTGGTATAACGCTTCTTTAGCACTTGAGTTTCGTACTCTGTGTAATATAGAAGAGGTCCGGCGTTCGATTCGCCGTTTCTCCAATTACTTGATATTTTTTTTTGCGTTTTTCTTTTTTGGTTGGAGGCGTAAGTTTTGCATGGAGTACTCGAGTGGGCCAACAACAGTTTGAAGGCCTGAGATGATGCAATATTGTTAAACTGACCGGAGAATTATTTCGCTGCAATTGTAATCAACGCCATATCAGAGGCTCTGTAACACTTTAATCATCAAGAGTTTATTAGTTGTTTGGCAGATCAGAAAAAAACTGCCATTTATTAACACGCTCCCCCCTCGCTGAGAAAACTTGGGGCCATGGAGCTATCATAATAACTCGCAGGACATATACGTCGACGTGGGATAACAAGGCTTATATTAAATACAAAAATACGAGATCCTCCACATAGCCCCCTTATCTCAAAACCAGTGCCTCCAAAGTCAAGAACGCACCCCAACACAGTAATACTCATTCGCCCAGAAGCTGCTCCCACAATTCTCTCCATTGGGGCCAAGGACCGTATTCCACGTATACAGCTGTGCTGTCGTAATACTATTGTTATCTGCGAAAAGCTATCCCCCCCGTTAGCATTTCCCATTTCCCCCAAAACGAATACCATAGAAATAAGGGGCTACTCACCGAACAATACGACCCCGCAGGCGCAATAGCGAATTTATTACAGTTCGCCACTACTCCATCCTGGATTGGCGACGGAGTCTGCACTGGCGTTGTAGAAGTTGTCGTTGTAGGCGGCGCCGTACCCGAGACGCCAATGCAGTAGTATTCGTCCGCCCAGAAGGAAGAGTCGCAGTTCTGTCCATTTGAACCAAGGACTGTATTCCACAGATACAGCTGGGCGGTAGTAATACTGTTATGATCCGCGAAGAGCGAGCAATACTCGCCGCTCATCGCCTTGGCAAACTTGTTGCACGTCGAGATGACGCCCTCCTGGATGGGTGTAGGGGTAACCACACCTGTTGGGCTTGCTGTTGTCGTGGTTGGGGGCGCGGTGGTAGTGGTAGTAGACACACCCACGCAGTAATACTCGTCGGCCCAGAAAGAAGAACCGCAGTTCTCGCCGTTGGCGCCGAGGACGGTATTCCACAGATATAGTTGCGCAGTGGTGATACCGTTGTTAGAAGCGAAGAGAGAGCAGTACTCGCCACTGGCTGCCTTGGCAAACTTGTTGCAGTTGGCAACGACACCATCTTGTATGGGCGTTGGAGTTACCACACCGGTTGGCGATGTGGTGGTGGTGCTCGTTCCTGTGCCAGTAGTGGTGGATGGGAAGGTGTCTACATAGCCAGGGGCGCGAACACAGTATTGGTATGCTGGCCACAGGCCCGAGCAGTCGGCGTTGACTTCCGGGTTATACGCAAAGAATTGGGCGATAGTTAGATGCCATGTATTAAGGAAGTCCACACATGTGCTGGCATCGTCTTCAAAGTTTTCAAATTCCGTGCAATCGCTTACGGCACCGTCCTGCAAAGATCGTTAGAAGGACCAAAAGGAGTGGAGGAGATACGAGGAAGACTTGAACATACTCGCGGAGGTAGCACGTCGACTTCTCCTACATCAGGAGCGGCATTGCCGAAGTAGAGCTTTCCGCAGTAACGGACGCCGGTCTGAAATGCGCAGCTGGAACTGGATACATCAATTGCTAGAGCAATAGTTAGAATGCATGACCAATATATCTATGGCGAAGGATAAGTAAATACCAGTATTCCAAGTTTGGAAAGCAGTTAAATCGACACTGTACACATCAGCCGCAAATTCGCAAGCGCTCTTATAGCTTGTCCCAGGAGGGACAGATTGAAATGAATCGCCAAGGAAGTAGTCATTGCAGTCCCTTCTAGTGCCTGTTGCAAGAGGGGAAGGTGTAGATGTCGACCCCCCTGTGGTAGTGGTTGTGGTGACATCTGGCAGAGCAGAAAACGGAATAGTAGTTTGAACTCCGGTGATGGTATATGAGGCACCGGCTTTGCCAGGGTAAGTGTTGACTTTGTAGTTAGAATGAAGTCTCGTATAAAACGCGAAGAATTGAGGGAATAGGAAAGAATCAACTAACTGTCTCCAACGGGCTGTACACAATAGCTCTCATCAGCGAATAAGTTGGTGCAATTGACATTAATAGCCGGGTTCAGAAACACGAAATCGGGCATGCTTATGGAGAATCTGAGGACAATAAGGTTGCAGTAATCTCCAGTCACAGCCATATAATACTTTCCACAGTAGGTTGAAGTGAGATCTGCCACATCAGTGGGGACTGGTGCAGGCGTCGTAGCCGTAGTAGGCTGAATGAGCGTGACTGTTGGAGTGGTGTACGTTTTCCCAGGGGAGCCGACACATAGCTCCGTGCCGACTAATTTGTTCATGTTGTAGCAGCCGGCATTAATGACGGGGTTCCAGGCTTTCAATTGCGGTTCGGTAACATTATATGCCGTTGCAATAGAGCTGCAAGTATCGGCTGCCAGGACTGTGTAAACTGGGCATTTGTTGACTAGACAGAGCGTCCCGGAGGTAGGGAACTCGTTACAGAACGCCTGCAAATTGTTGTCCGTGAGAAGCCAGGCTGTGCTTATGCCCTGGGTCTTGGAGATTGTATGACATGTATCCCCAGGTTGGATGGTGTAGGATGAACCAGCACATGTAGTAGTTGGCGGCGCAGTGGTTGTAGTGGTTACTCTTCACGAATGTGAGAATTGAGATCTAGGGAGTTTGCACGGCGGGAAAACTCACGTATACCATGGAAGATCCGTTGTCGTCAGTGGCATGCCTGTGATGCTACAACTTGATGTCTTGGATTCATAGATCGAGCTGTCTGCCAGTGCCGGACCATCATAGTATGGTGATCCGGCTTGCATGCGAAGGTTTTTGATAAAGCAGAGATCGCACGGATTAGGAATTTCTCCCGCCGTAGAGTTGGGCTGAGCAATAGAAATACCCGTTACTGGGTCATTGCCTGTCATAAGTTAGCATTTTAAATCTATGCGTTTAAATAGAAGAGAGCTATTCCAAAGAATACTAACTTCCAGGGTCAAGAATATATGCGGCCTCAGCAGCTACATTATTACAAAACCGTCCATTATCAGTTAAGCAAGCCAGGCTATACTGATATTTCATCATATCGGGAATTATCAAAAGAGGCATCTCTGTATCCTCATACCCATTCCATGTCTGACTGCCGCAGGCGGAATTGACGTTTGTATAATACTGGTCAAGCGCCGCCGAGCAAGCAGTAGTGCAGGTGGCAGTAAGAGTTGACTCTGCATAGTAACTCCCTTTCTGAAACCGGGCGACGACTGGACTGCAAGCAATATCCGCCGTGAGAGCATTTTTGCAGGCAAGCGTAAGGGTGGAGTCAAGATTTTTAGTGGTCAGGGCTTGGAAAGCATCTGAGAAATAGAAGAAGTTCACGACAATGATACAAACAAGCCATGAACGATAACTAAAGAGGGAAAACATGATTGTCGAAGTGACAGCGGCGAGGAAAACCATAAACAATTTAGAGAATAGACTCAAGCTACAGAAGGAAAGCAAAATACCAGCGACGAGGAGACGGGGGAGTCTCGATATCCCCCCCACGAGCGAGAGCTAGTCCAAAGCTCATAGAGAGAGATCATGAGAGGGAGGGGGATGATGATGGTGGGGTGGTAATTCCGGCCCTGGACTATCGTGAGAATTCCAAACTCAGCTTGCCAATGGAAGATACACCTCGGTGCTTACACTGCGTCAGCCACCGTCTGGATAGTGCTTGTGATGGTGGGTAAATAAATCGCTTACATGAGGGTACATGATGCAGGCAAGACATGGATGAGGGGTTGGAATATGTTGTGATATTGAATCCGAACAGGGTATTAATGGGACCGAGCTTCTAACTTATGTCAACTGTGGCTTTACGATTATACGTGATTGGAACGGCGCATGTGGCTTGGGATGGGATGGAGGATAAAGGTGCATTGGAGTCATGTCCAGTACCCCACCCGATATACCAAGTACGTACAACCGACTCTACGTGAGTGGGGTTGCGGGACGGGCGGGAACGTCAGGTACGTGGGAT
The DNA here is from genome assembly GCA_000750815.1 of Pseudogymnoascus sp. VKM F-4516 (FW-969). Lineage (NCBI taxonomy): Eukaryota > Fungi > Ascomycota > Leotiomycetes > Thelebolales > Thelebolaceae > Pseudogymnoascus > Pseudogymnoascus sp. VKM F-4516 (FW-969). The sequence goes on along the minus strand of JPJZ01001194.1, from coordinate 20,043 downwards.
TGAGTGGTTTTTAGCGCGTATTCGTTTTTTAGGCCCGTCTTCCCTGCGTCTACTATATACGATAAGCAAGCTAAAGCTGAACTTTAGAGCCTGTCAAGAGAACCCTAACCATCTATATTTCCTGCGATAAGCATACATAAGCAATCATAAGCAGGAGTAGTGTGGTTTACAGCAGCATTGCAGCCAATCGCATCCATGATTGTCATTTGAACATGTTCGCTATGACTTCCTTTCACCGTTCTACCACACACATACAGCCACTCGACCGGTCTGATAATAAACGGAAGTCCTATTACGTGCCATGGACGTGTTGGTTCGCCCCGAAAGGAAGGTCATAGATGAAGCTGCTTGGGGTGCCCGAGGTGGAGATCTCCCGCGACGACTTCAACATTACCCAAAGCGAATCATCCACTTCAACTCAAACACACCATGGCCTATTCCCACCCCCCTATTGGGCGCCCGGACTTTAAGCAGCATTATGTGGTGTGTGATGGATTGTTTTAAAAAAGCGGGAATACCCTTTCCGGATTCACCATCACCCCTGTTAATCCGCACGAGCTTCGAGGATCCCCATGGCCTATGCATTATGGCTGCATCTAATCTGACCCCTCATCCAAGGCCTCGACCCGTCCCTTACACATTGACTTTGCATATGATCTGCGCTACGACCTCAATATTACTTTAAACTGCAGCTTCATCTCCCCTGGCAAGTTGTGTCTCATTTCACAAATTGCCTTGGCAGTCAGCCCACATCATCCACGATGGTTCCCTCTTACTTTCATCCCCCAACCATCACCGCGACTCTTGAGATTCCCAACAACCTATTGGTGAGATATCAGTATTTTTACGCGCTGAGGCGCGCACTATTGGAAATCTAGCCGCATCCCCGTCCGCACGAGCTTCGCTCGTCGACAAGGGAGTACGACCATGTGAGAGTCTGGGGTCCGTTTCGTTGCCGATTCTGCCGACGAGAAGACTCACGAGGAAGCAGGGGGATGAAGAGGCCCGATTAATATACTGTAGGAATCAAGGTGCCATGCGATATACGGATGCGCAGGTTGTTGATGTGCTCTTTTCTCTCCCTATCCCCCTTCCCAGCCCTCTTTTCTATCTCTAACCAAGTTTTCCATGCTTGATAGTCGTGAGCGTGGAATCCTGGCTTTTGTCATGTCTTTTTGTAAAATGGCCTCCTACACTTCAACTCAAGCCGGTTCACGTCAGGTATCCGTGATTTATTCGATTGTGCTTCTGTTCCTGTTCCTCAGCTCTGTAGTTATAGCACATCCGTATACTACCCACAACTCTCATCCTCATGGCTCTGCTGTAGCCGAAGATTTACATGTGTGTAGAAGAGAATCCATGTAAGAAGCACTCTTTTGTCTGCATATTTGTTTATAGTTGCGAATGCTAATAGTTAAAGCGAGTGGGACGATTACTCCGTGAAAGCGAGGGCAAGTAGAAACGCGCCAGTCTGTCCTGCCCAAGTTCCCAGCGAGCTTCTAGCCCGCGGTGTTACAGATGATGATTACTCTTGCAACGAAAACAAACCTTGCTCAAATGGTATGCAGATAAAATCTCTATTTCATTCTACGAATCTAACATCCGAAAGGTGCCTGCTGCCCCAAAGCGACGGGCTACTGCAACTACGGCCCTGAGTACTGTGGCACCAACGGACAATCTCCAAATGATGTTTGTTGGAGCAACTGCGATGCCCATGCAGAATGTGGACAGAATGCATTAGTTCCTGGTTCCCCGTGTCCTTTAAATGTCTGCTGCTCTCAATACGGATTTTGTGGTAAGTTTCTCCAACGTAGTATTATACTGGCTATTATCTGAGAACGCAAAACTAGGCATGACCGCGGATTTTTGCACAAGAGGACCTACGCCGGATATTGGCTGCCAGAGTAACTGTGACCAACCTGGGTCCGGTTCTTCAGGAGGAAATGTTCAATCGCGTGTTATTGGATACTACGAGTCTTGGGCACACGATCGAGCGTGTACTGGAATGGTAATATCTGATATTTCACCCGGAGACAATAGCACGCTGACATAACTTAGAACTTCAATGAAATTCCAGTCAATGGGATGACCCATCTCTATTTTTCATTCGGTTACATAACTCCTGGCGATTTTAATGTAGCTCCAATGGATGATCAAGACCCCGATCTATTTCGCCAAATGACAGCTATGAAGTCTAAAAATCCCGGGCTAAAATGCATTGTTGCTCTTGGGGGGTGGACCTTTAATGATCCTGGCGCCACTCAAACTGTATACAGCGACATGGTTAGCACCCAAGCAAATCGAGCGAAATTTATTGTCAACCTATTCGCATTTATGAGAGAGTACGCCTTTGATGGCGTCGATTTTGACTGGGTATGGACAAATAACCTAAAGGCTCTGGACTAGGTAATAACTAATTATATAAACAGGAATATCCGGGGGCACCTGATCGCGGAGGTCAGAAAGACGATGGCATCAACTTCACGCAATTCTTAAAAGAGCTGCGCGAAGCTATTCAAAAGGAGCCTCTGGAATATGTATCATCTTTCACGGTGCCTACAAGTTTTTGGTATCTAAGATGGTTTGATCTAGCTGCGGTCGACCACGTTGACTTCATTAATGTTATGAGTATGTTTGATCCTATCCATACATCAGCTGGTTTCACTACTAACGTTCATAGGTTACGAGTGAGTGATATATGGAATACTCGGAACAACTTATTATCATATATACTTACTATTGGTAGCCTTCACGGGACGTGGGATTCTACAAACCCCATTGGGAGCCACGTCTACGCACACACTAACCTCACAGAAATCAAGCAAGCTTTTGATCTCTTCTGGCGTAACTCTGTCCCCCCTAATAAGCTAAACCTAGGCATTGGGTTCTATGGACGCTCGTTCCAACTATCTGACCCCTCATGCTATACCCCAGGATGTAATTTCCTTGGAGGAGCTTCCCCTGGACCGGTAATATTCCTCTCCTAAAGAAATAACCAAAGCTGATACTAATGTGTTACAAAGTGCACACAAAACTCAGGGACGTTGTCGTATAAGGAGATCACGGATATTATTAAGCAAAATAACTTGACCCCCTATTACGATGAAGAAAATGCTGTGAAGTATATTGTGTGGAATCAAGATCAATGGGTATCTTATGTAAGTTTGAAATAATGCGAGGTCTACATTTACATGGCCGGGAACCGTGTCAGAGTACTCCATCATACTAGAAAGACGGTGGCTAACTAATTCTACAAGGATGACGAGGTTACAATTAAACAGAAAATCGACTTTGCTAATGGTCTTGGGCTTGGGGGTGTGCTGATATGGTCGGTAAGTGAACAGATAGAATAGCATTTCCACTTCTCAGCTAATATAATGTAGATAGATCAAGACACAACAGATCTCAAAGCTTTAAATGCTGTCTTAGCCCCAAAGAACATTCAAGCATTCGCAAATAATGCAGAAGACGCTTCCTACTGGGGGGTGCGACCTCCTAGCTTTTTGGGAGGGGATCGTTGCTAACGCCTAATAGGATGTCACTACCCCTGACTGTTACGTATCAGACTGTGGGCAAACTTGTCGAACTGGATTTCTCGCAATCACTCATCAGCCATGTGGAGGGGCCAAACCCATAACGCGCCATTCGACTGAGGCAGACAGCAACCTCTGCTGCCCCTTGTCGGGCGCTCCAAATCCTGCTGATTGCACTTGGAGAGGTAATTATCCTCTTTGCAATGGCCACTGCAATGATGGCGAAGTTCTTGTTGAATTGAATCGTTGGGGTGATGGAAAATATTGCGAAGATGGTAATAAGGCGTATTGTTGCGAAGCTACGGGTGTGCATGACAACGAATGCTACTGGACTGGCAGTGGCTCAGCTTGTAATTCAGGAGATACTACTATGGTACGACCCCAAATAAACCTTGAATTTGTCTCTAACAGAATTAGACATTTGCAGGGACATTCTTAGACACTGTCCTCGATATTATTGACATCTTCCCGCCTACGCTTCTTGGTTTGGCCTTGGAAGACGTACTATCAAGTTACAGAATCGATTCTTTCAAGCGCTTCTGCTGCCCTCCAAAGGATGCAAAGAAATGGCAGAGTTGCTCATGGCACGGTGAGCCCGGTAGTTGTTATGACAACCACTGTAATGCGGGCCATCAGGTTCAACTTGCGACCAACGCATATGGTCTGGGCGAATCGTGCTTCCCACGGTTGGAGCGATCCCGAGTGTTCTGTTGCGACCCTGCAGCTGGAGAATCTGCATTCTTGCCTGTCGATTTAACCAAGCTATTTCCACATCCACCAGAAGGAGACAATATCGATACAGACTTCGACCTCCAGGTTGATAATACCTGGGGCGATGGTGTTGCTGATACTTCGGATGCTAATGATCCGGACGATTCGACATTTGGTTTCGTTGTTATCACTTCCCCCGAAGAGCTCCAAGTATCCATCGACAAACGTGATGGTAGCGACTGGGAAGTCTTCGGCTGTAACGATGCTGTTACTGAGGAAGCTCAGACTATCCAGATGTTCTGTACGGATATATCCGAGAAAAGCAACTGTTATAAGATCTCGCTCGGCCATGGTGTACCTGGCACTATCTTGGAATTGCCAAAAGGTTGTGGGCCTAGTAGGTATGCTGTTGCTAAGAGTATGGTTCCTGCAAAAGACCAATCGTTGCCCAAACGTCTAGAGAAACGAAATTACGGCTTTAAGCCTGTTATATACGACCTAACGTTTGATTTTGAATGGATGCGTGTTCCTAGAGATCTGGGTGACACCCAAATGCGCGTGGACTTCAGTAACGAGGTTGGTTACTGGGATAACATTGTTAATAAAGCTGCCAAGATGAAACACAAGAAGAGGTCCCTCGACGAAGTCGGCGGCAACCACAGACGCTGGCTAGAAGAAGAGTGGCGTGACGATAAACATTTCGGCGGACTGTCTCATAGGGAGCTTCATGAGAGATGGTTCGGCGCAGACATCATCAGCTGGTTACAGGGCCTGTTTAATCCGAATATTAAGCCTCAATTTACGCACAATCTACAGCAAAGCGTCATTGTCAAGCTAATCGACGAAAAGTTCACTTGTGGTGCATCGCCGAACACTGTTGCGGGCAGCCTCCTTGCCCAAGCTGAAGCAAAAATTGATGTCCATACCAGCTTTGGTCTCACCATCATATGCACGCTAGGAACACCGATCGATCTTAGTCAATCCTACTTATACTTTAAGAACAATGGAGAGGTCTCTGCTACGTTTACACTGGATGCTGTAGTTACAGCCCATTTCGGAACTGGGGATATCACGCTAATTGATATACCTTTCCCCGGAGCATCCTTCAAGGTCCCGAAGCTCATTACTGTTGGGCCAACTCTGAAGATTGTTGGCGCAGTTGATGGCGAAGTTACCCTTTCTGGAAAGTTGGAATCTAAAGTATCAATAGCCTCTTGGGATATTCAACAGACGTATCCAGACCAAGGATCTGATTGGGACCCAAAGTCATTGTCCGAGGTCAATCGTGACGGAACAGCAAGTTTCGATGGCCTACAACAACCCACCTTTGATTACGAGGTCATGGCAGGTGGCTCTATCACAGCCCATCTCAAGCCCACCATCTCTTTTGGTATTGCTTTCGATGAAATGTGGCACGTTGGTGCCGCGGGAGTTGATGTTATCGCAGATGGTTGGATGAAAATCGAAGCCAAAGCAGGGATTTCAAGTAATGGGAACTGTCCCTTTACATATGGAATCAGCGTCGGTGCCGACCTGTACGCCAGAGTTAATGCACCAGATGCCTTCCATTGGACACCTAGGACATTCCCCCTTGCAAGTGTACCCGCGAAATGGGCAAAGCCATTAAATTCATGTCCTGCGTCTGAAAGGAGGCGTAGCCTCCCAGAAATTGGTGGAGGAACTTCATGGAAAACTATAGAGCCGCTAGCTAATGAGACAGTTCAAAAGAGAGATGCAGGCCACAGGCTGGTGAAACGACTAACTATCGGCCCGCTTCTCACTCTCAATTTACAACAGCGAACATGTCCCGTGGAATCGAAACCGGCAGGCGCCTGTGGAACAGTCAACGGATGGCCAGATGATCAGATGGTTGAACAACCTGATACAAGACGACGCTCTATTGACCCGCTGTCATATGCTGTAAATGACACAGACCATGGCAGCCATTTAAATCAATTGTTTAAGAGAGACGATCAGAAGAACTCGCCATTCTGCAAAAAGGCAGGTGGCCGGCCAAGTGCTCAGATGGTCGGCCTTTCTCCTCATTTCAAAAACTCTGGAGATCACCTTGCTGTATGGTTCCAGCCTACTTTGCGCTGTTTCTTGATGTACTAATATCTTCTAGAACTTCCCAAACACTAATACATATGGCTACACCAACCCTGCCGTTTGCAATGACTATGGGTTTGGGGTTATTGGCACGCCTGCCGTTGCAACTCCGTTTGGCACTGAACACGTCTTGGAATGGCAGCTTTTTGCCCAATTTATCGAGGGGTTGCGAACCCGATTAGGAGCTGCCTTCCCCAACCCCACGACCGCTGGAGGCAACTTGGTCGACGCCTGCCAATATATACAGGCATATTTCTACAAGCTTGCATCGGCCGATCGGCCCACATGCCGTGGCTCAGTCAAGAGCCCACTGGACTGTGTTACCTTTGAATACCCAGGCATTCCAGCAGAGAGCTTATTTGTTAATGAGTTTGTGGTACTCACTGCCGGAGTCAATGCGGCTAAGCGTGGGGTATGTTATTCCATGTCCACTACAACGCTGCTAAGCCTTGTGGTTTAGCAATTACAAGAAACATGCTAACACCATTCGTAGATGTGGTCTCCTACCGTCATCAACAATGAGAACACAATGACGGGATATCTCGGCCAAGGCATGGAGGGTTTCCAAAACGTCAAGGACGTAATTACAGCATACAAGTACCACCGCTTCAATGAAATACACAACAACCTCCTCGCTCAATCTAATCGTATTGGCGCTATGTTCCAAGCGATGGAGGCCTACCTTGCTGCTGCTCCCGCTCTTCACCAGTCCGGCAACGTCCTCCTGCAACCCTACCAACCCGCAAATCTACAGGCTGAATGGAGGACATTCATGAACACCAAAGCTGCGGCGGCCAAGCTTCGCGCAGAGCTATGGATGGATAATTGGACGACCCAGCTAGAAAATACGTACTGTTCTGATTATCAGCTAGGTTTTGCGCAGGACCGGACGACGGCGCTGAGACAGGCGACAGGCGACCCAAATATTCTGAGTGATGAGCAAATTTTTATTGATAAGATTACGAGGCTGAGGCAGGAGGTTAATTCTCTCCCAAACTGGGTCTGGAACCCGCCTGTATTTTAGGAGAAGGTTCTATTTATTTTGTTATTCAGCCTAGGCGTGAGAGATACATTTCGGTGTGTAGGTATCGCCATGATTGTGTGAGAATCATATTTCAGGTTATTTAAAGGTAGCAGTGTTTCACAAGTACTCTGTATGCCGCCATTTTGGATTTAGTAATAAACATTACCTTATAATTAATAGCTTCTGGCGTGATTTAAAACGATTTATTTATAATTCTTGTAATGATTATTGTCAGGTCCAGGAACTGCGACGGGAAAAGGGCGGTATAGTTACGAATATACTCTAGAAATCAACACTCAAATATTACTTGGCGGCTAAATGGTAGGTGCTCATTTATACTCTCTTGTATAGTGTGTCTATAATAGGTTTAGCGGATCTATTATATTCCACATATAAGTCGAGTAATAACTGTTGACCGCATCCCCATAAACGAAGACAAACAAAGCACCACAAATCCCATTCCCCAGCCGCCCCAAATGGCCACAATAGCCTCACTTTCCCCAGAAACCCTCGCTCACATCCTCTCCTATATCCCTCGCGACCATGACAACCTCATGGTGCGCCTGGCGCGCATCAGGGATGGTGGTCCTATCAAGCCCACCTCTGAGCTCCCACCGTATGCCACAGTGTGCAAGACGTGGCAGTGGCACATCGAGCAGCGGACGTTTCGGGAGATCAACCTCCCAAGCTCCGAGCTAGAGTATTTTTCTAAACTTCTGACAGGTCACCGGAGAGCCGCCCTCAGAGAGGTGAAGTATCAGGTTATCCTACCTGAGTATGATGATGCAGCATGTGCAGTTGTGGAGACGGAGGAAGATAAGAAAGCAAATGATGTGGCATTTAATACTGCTATAGCAGATTTATTTGAGCTCATGAAAGGGTGGGAGGAGGAGGATGAGAAGGAGCTGAGTAGAACGGGTGCAAGAGAGGGTTTGGTGCCGCTGTCATTGGAGATGTCACAGATCTACTCGCCTAGTGATGCAAAGAAAAGAAATAGTGGACTTTTACGAGAACAACAGTTGGCAGTCGAACGGGGAGAGCGAAGTGACTTGTTTGAGGGGCGACACTGCGATTCTTGGCTTCGGCTCGGACCGCTGGACGGCGTACCTGAGCTGAAGAGAGTGACAAAATACGTTGTTTCTCCGTCGTACCCAAGACCTGTAGAGGCGGAGTCGATGGCGCGCTTGGCAAAGAAGTTTCCGGCCTTGGAGACGCTGAACTTGGAGATTATGGAAAGAAGTGAAGACGTCGAAGTACGGCGGAGGGATAGATACGGTATGTATGAGGATTTAACCCTTAAGCCTTTGAGGCCCTCGAATTTAGTGCTTCCACCCCACCCGCGTTGGTGTTTATGAGGAGCCGACAATGCTGGGGGGATATATTTATACAGATTGTTAATATACAGAAACATGGCACTGACGACGAATAGATTTCGCCCTTGCCCTCCTTTCCCTATCCTCGCTCTCTCTCACCTCCTTTTCATTGTGCGCCGAAACTTTGTCTCCGCGTTACCAGTTCCAAGATCCTCCTTCAGTGCTGCTCTCTGATTCTGAAATCGACCACTTCTCCCTGGCGCTTTATGCCATTTCCCTCATACCAACTCTCAAGACTATCGACCTCACTGGCCCCATCATGATATCCCCACAGCTCTTCCAGGCTCCTGCTGTTTTGGATTCCGCATTCGCGAGCGTGACCAGCAAGACCCCACAGTGGCCATCTCTCACGAGCTATTCCGTAAACTTCTCCACTGTACGCCCGTCAGGGTCCTGGTACTTTGTGCGACACCCGGACAATCCAGTCCCACCTGGCTTTGTCGCCCCACTCGAGCCAGAACCCAATAGCGATCGTGGGACCGAGATGTTCAGGACATACCCTGACGATGAAGCAATCGATGAGTTGCTGGCCGCTGCTGGTGAGGCGAAGTACAACATGCCTGCACTTCAGATGATGTCTCTAACTGCAAGCCTGAGCCTGGAACACAGCGAAAATGCTGAGTTTGAGGCAGTGTGGTTTAAGGCTGCGCAGAAAAACTACTTGGATCATAGGCTCACAGAGCAACCAGTGGAGGTTGGAAACGAGACGTTTATAAGAGGCGATCATGTCTACTGGTGGACAGGCAAAGGGGGCGACTGGAGACCAAAGAGGGAAGTAGAAAGAGTATGGGTTGGAGAAGGAAATCAGCAGTGGTTTAAGGGATATCCCCAAGAAGAAGAGAGGAGGAGGAGGAGGAGGAGGAGGAGGAGGAGGAGGAGGAGGAGGAGGAGGAGGAGGAGGAGGAGGAGGAGGAGGAGGAGGAGGAGGAGGAGGAGGAGGAGGAGGAGGAGGAGGGCGACGTTGATATGGAGGCTATCTAGTTGAGGCGAGTGGCTGTTCTCATGTATGCTCGGAAACGACTTAGGCTAGGTTAGTCGGGAAAATGAGGACACCAAGTCTGAGTTAGTTCTATCAAGTGACTCTGAGGATGTTGAAGTCCCATCTGAGGTAGAGCCTGATTCAGATGATATTGAGTCTCTTGCTACTGTCTCTAGCGATGAATCCAGCGATAGCGGCTACAGTGATGAAGAGATCCCAGCTCGTCGACCACCAAAGGATAAAGGGCGCAAGAAAGACATGAGATCGCCAAAGAAAAGGATAAAGAAGCAATCGTCGCCATCTCCGTCGCCATCTCCGTCATCATCCCCGCCCTTAAGCAGTTGCCCATCACTAAAGAGTGGGAAAGAATCACCTACAACAGCAAAATCGCTTTCTCCTGCGCTGCCGCACCCTATATCAGACGCAAACAAGCGTATGCAAGAATCTGCCCGCCTACGGAGGTATTTTACGGTGATAAACGAAGCATCCAAGAACCCTGTTAAAAGGGAGACACTGCTTGCAATGCAGTTACAAGGGGACCAGCTGGTAGAATCTCTCTCAAGCACGGCTATGCTTGAGAATGTCCGTCATTTACTTTACAATGACACAAGAGTGGCCCCAGTAGCCCAGGACCCTGCAACTGAAGTGGAGCCTGGCATTTCGGCAGAAATTTATCGAATTGTTCGCCGGATTAATTTTGGCATGGCGACAACCGCTCTTGGCCGCCTCCGTGAAGCACATACAAGTCTGGATATCATTCAAGTTTTCAACACAGAGATAAAGAAGCGAAAGCCTTTGCTCCCAGTGTCAACTGGGAGCAAGGAAGTAAGGGCAATTGCAGCTATCAAATTCGACCTAGCATGCGTATCGGAGGAATCGACATATGAGGCTATGAAAGAACTGCAGGCGACAGATGCCGCGAGATATAGCAGAATTATAGGCCCGTTTGACCGAATGAGACGGGAGGGCCTAAAGGTCCTCCTATACACAGGACTAATGGGACCTCCTGCTGCGCTGATGGTCTGGCCATGGACTGCGGTGCACTCAGCAACAGGATTTACGCTACACCGCCAGACGGGGGTATTCATACAGGCGGTGGTATCCTTCATCCTGGCGTCAAGTGACTTCATCTATATCAAGGCACTAATCAATCATATTTCTACATGGTTTGAGGGATGGGTTTTGGGGAAAATTTGGGCCGTAGAGGCCATCGACCAGCTTGGTGAATTCTTGCGTGAATACAACAAGGGCATGCTCCCAAAGCATGAGACAGTTGGCGCACGTCTTGTCCGTGACTACGGACCCAAGTATGGCACGATTTCGGATATTATCGCCATATTCACCAACATCCCTCGCCCAGCACAGGAAACCTACTCGGCTGTAGGCACCGCAGATCCAATAAGTCTGGCAATCTCGGATATGGAGACGTTGGATAGCCATGAGCAGCTTTCAGAGAGAGCCATTCACCACACGCTTCACCAGCAGGGTGATGGTTGCCCGCGCGTCTGGATACGGGAGCCTATACGACCAAAGGGAATATGAGGATGGGATGGCAATGGATATAGATCTTGAGGCTGATATAATCCTATGTTCAGTTCATACAGGGGCGTCAGCACAATGTTAGTCATCTAAACCATGAAACTGCGTTGACGGCAGCGCGCCAAATCCACCTCTAGGCAGCAGCGGCGTTAGTGGAGATAAGCCGAACCAGCCTATATATTACTCACAGCTGCCACTTAATTTTTTGTCAAATACGTCAGAGTATCCGAATTTACACAAAATCTATACACGCCATATCTCAAATATAATGGCTCCAGCTTCAAACGTACTCGGCCAAGTTTCGACAGATGTCCAGCTCGCCAATGGACCCGACGATGGAATTTCGGGCCTTTCTTGGTCTCCAGTTTCGCGACATCTCGCAGTCGCTTCATGGGATGGGAAGGTGAGGATCTACGACGTAACACAAAGAAGATCCGGGGAAGGTCGCGCTCTTATAGAATTTGGGGGGCCAGCACTCAGTTGTAGCTGGTCAAAGGTATAGTTAATTAGATAGCATAATCCACAGGACAAGAACAAAATCTGATCGGACATCTCAACGTCGAAGGTATTGTATTATCCCCTCATCACCCCCAAGTTAGTATCAAAAGTCTAACAATCTCCACCCGAAGGATGGCCAAAAGGTTGTCGGCGCTGGCGCAGACAAGGCTGCTCGACTTCTAGATCTCGCAGCAAACGGCGCGCCCCCTCAGCAAGTCGCTGCACACGACGCGCCCATCTCATCGGTGCACTTCTTCACTCCGCCCTCCTCAAACGCGCCCATGATTGTGACGGGGTCTTGGGACAAGACCGTCAAGTACTGGGACCTGAGGCAGCAGACTGCTGTTGCGTCTGTGGAGTGCCAGGAGCGAGTGTATTCCATGGATACGAAGGGCGATTTGCTCGTCATCGGCACAGCCGATCGACACATCAATGTCATCAAACTCGACAACCCTACAGTATTCCACCAGTCCCTCCGGAGCCCTCTATCACACCAGACCCGCGTCGTGAGTTGCTTCAACACCGCCAACGGCTTCGCCATCGGCAGCATCGAGGGGCGCTGCGCCTTCCGCTTTATTTCTCAGAAAGACACGAGGTATTTAACCCCCCGCGCGCTTCCCTCACCACATCGTCCTAACGCCACCCCAGTCTTAACTTCACATTCAAATGCCACCGCTCCCCGCCCACAAACAACACCATCAGCGCGCACGCCGTGAACGCCATTTCTTTCCACCCCATCCACGGCACCTTCAGCACGGCCGGCTCGGACGGCACGTTCCACTTCTGGGACAAGGACACGCACATGCGGATCCGTGCATTTCCCGCGGCGGGTGGGAGCATCTCTGCTACGGCATTTAGCGGGGACGGGGAGGTGTTTGCGTATGGTGTCAGTTATGACTGGAGTAAGGGGTTTGCGGGGAATAGTGCGCAGCTGCCGAATAAGGTTATGCTGCACGCTGTGGGGGATGAGGAGTGCAAGCCGAAGGGCCGGGGAGGCAGCAGACGCTGAGGATCTCTTGGTGCGACTGGCTTGGCTTGCACGAGGATTGATGGCCGGGCTTTTGCATAAAGCATGGCCGAGCTAGGCGGACTATCTTGCGCGGCAGAATGATGGTGGTTTTTGCATAAAGCATGGCCGAGCTAAGGAGCACTATCTTGCGTGGCAGAATGATGGCGGTTTTTGCATAAAGCATGGCCGAAGTGGCCCATGGAGGCCGAAGAAGGACTTTCACTGAACAGAGAACACACGCAGTAGATAGATACAACACGTCTACATTTGATCTATACACCCATCCATCCCCAGTGGCTAGCAAAGAGCCCTACTTTTGTCTACTAGCATCATACATCGCATCTGCCGCCTTTTCCTCTCAAAAGGCCACCATTCCCTCCACCCTAGAAAAAAAAAATCCATAACGTCGTAAAACTGCCTCCCCCCAAGCAGCTCCCAACCTCGCGGTAGCGACCGTATATATATATAATATTCCCAAAACCAAACAGTAACGACCGTGCCCACCCAAAATCCATCTAATCAGTTGTAGTAGTAGCGACCGTGCTCACCCCAAGGCTCTTAAAACACCTGTCCCGGATTTTCCGATAACCCCACCCAAAAAGCATCGTAGAACAAACCCCCCTAGCCCCCAAAATGCAAAGATTCTTTATGTCTCTCTTTCAAGTGACATCCGTGTATAATATCCAAACAGCTGTCTTTCTTCCGCCTCTCTTCTTCCGTCTCTCGCGAGTCCTGAGAGGTCCTCAAGGACCAGAACTCAATACCGAGGGAAACAACCCGTAACCCCCCTTCCCCTTCCCAAGCGACCCACTAATCGTGCTCGCCCTGCCCCGTCTCTCCTTTCCCACCCGTGCAAGCAACGGCACACTCCCCTTTCGGCCATGCGCATTGATAAACGCACTTGGCGCCTTCGACGGCGGCAACAGGCGTTCCTCTGCGCTTTGCAGCTCGTCTGGCTTCTGGGGAGTGGTTGCCGGCTCAGCAATATACGCTGAGAACGGATTTGTAGACAGTATAGGCGACGACACGACGTCTGGAGTCTCCGTGGGCGCAGGGCTGGGCTCACGCTCGGCAGTAGAAATGTCGTCGAGGGGTCCGGCCGAGTATGTCGACGTGGGCGATGCGGTGCCGTTCATTTGCGCCGCATAGTCGGCGGGGATGAGTAGCGAGGGTGAGAGCGTGAAGCCATGTGACTCCTTAAAGGATGACGCGGCTGATGGGGATCGTAAGTGTGTTGGGCGTGCGGGCGGCGTCGGGATAGAGGCTGGAGAGTCCGCCGTTGTGGCCGTGGAGGGTGGGATGAGGTCTGGTGTGTGCGCGGGTGCGAGGATGGCGGGATTGGGGGTACCGTAAACGGGCGGGAGACGCAGGCCATCCAGATGTGCAGAGAGGCGACGCGAGATGCTTGCTGATGCAGAATGCAGGGACGCCGCTGGTGGTGAGTTCTTAAGCGTGACGTCGTCTGATGATGAATTCGTCGAGATAGCGGAGTCGTGAAAGTAGTTCCGGATAGTATCGACATCGATCGAACGGCGCTCCCAGTTGTACTCGCAGTCAGCCTCGACCTCATGGTCGTAGCAGTAGTCGATGTCATCCTCCCATGAGCTGGAGGTATCGACGTTGAGCTTTGCGCCTACTTTCTTGGGGGTCATAACGAGGACCGGTCCACGTGCAGTATCAGATGACGGGGTTTGCGGGCGGTCAGAGTCACGCCTGGTGCGGAAGGTGAGGAGGTTAGGGACGGACTTGGAGACGCGTAGATCGGTGCTGCCGACGGAGACGCGTGAGCGTCGCGCGGCCGCGACCGTCTCTTCCTCTTCAGGCACGTCCTCCAGCTGTGATTCGGAAGGAGACTGGGCAGCAGAGAACGGCCACCCCTCATTCTCTGGTGACCTCGGTAACATGGTAGCTTTTTCTTGGAAATAATCCACGGCGTGGTCTCCGCCTTGGACATTCGGCAATGGAGGGGACGATAGAGGCGGAGAACGCGGGAGGTGAAAGGCCTGTGGCCTGCGGAATCCGGCGGAGTAGTGAGGCCTCTCAAGCGACGTGGATTGCAGAGGGTCGTATTCGTCCCAGATCATGGATGCCGTCCTCGATGATGTCCTCGGGGGTAGGGATATCGGACATTGCTGTGTCATTGGCGATCGTGGCGGCCGTGGTGGAGGGGTCAATCCAGCGCGGACGTTGTCTTGGGATTTGCTTGAGCGTAGGCTTGGCTTGAGTGGTGCCGGACTGGGGGGCTTTCTGATGATGCTCTTTCTTGCTGGGCTCTTTAGTGGTAATTGAGGTGGAGGGTGAGGAGGGTCTTTCTCGACCAACGCATCGAGGGCTTCGGAAGAGAAGTTGTGGAAGTGAAGGTCGTCCGCTCTAATGCCCCTGAGCTCTCCCGTCGGTGCATTTGATCTCCGTACTGTGGAAAACTCTTCGAGGAGGTCGTCTCTGCTTGCGATATCCACATTGGGCGCCTGCTCATGTCCTGTGTGGACGACGTGTTGGAAGTCGTAAGGTCCTGAGATGAGGTGCTTCTTGAAAGCCACCTCCTCGTCAACAGCGCTTCGTGGAGTGACCATGGTGGACTCCCTCGAGCTTAGCGATAGCAGCGATGAAGCCCTCGACCTCCCCTTCTTCGACCTCTTAGACCCTCGCGAGAACAACGCCTTTCCAAACATCTGTATCGTGTCTGGGCGTTCTGCCTTGATGGACATGCCCGCGGTCGACTTCCGCGACGCCTGTCTCGACAGCGATTCTTCTGGAGACCTTGTCCCCGAGTCAGCACCCGATGCAGACGACGACGTTGAGCTCGTGCCGGTGCTTGTCCTTGAGTGGCCAGCGGCTACGCTCTTCTTCATCTGCTCTGTGTATGCTCTGATTCTCTGTGGCGATGGCGGTCCATCCATGGCAGGCTCCATGGTCAACGTAGGCGATACGCGTGCAGGTAAATCCGTCATCGAGGACGTCGATATCGAGCCGGCAGGACTTCTGGTGGGTTTGGTGCCCTCCCCGAGGTGAGAGGTCATATGTAGAGACATTTTCGTCGACTGTTAGCCGCGCCGTCGGCGGGATACCCTCCCAGGGCAGAGGGTAAGGTAGACAGTTGGACAAGGGGGCTGTGTCGCGTGGGAGATAGCTGTCCCGGGCAACAATATATTGCGGATAAATTAGAGGTTATATTAAATCGCGTTTATAGGAGGCATATGATATGTCGGTTCCTGGGATGTCGGAAGGAGATCAACGGCGATGCTAAGGTATTCGCTGTCTGCATAGAACGATCAGCAAGAGGAACTAGATTATAATAATTCATGTATTGATTTGGGGGCGGGAAAGTAAGAGGCATTCTAGAAGGAGGGGAGCCTCGGCAGGGTCCAAGCCCATCGCGTTGGAAAGCTGGAGAAAAGGGTGTGCCAAGTGATAAACGCCTCTCCGAGGTCATACGAAGAAAAGAGGTGTGCGTGAATGTATGAGTATGTGTATGCGAGTGCTCACCTTTTTTTTGGGGGGAAACCTTCCACAGGCCGAGGATGAAGATGAGGGGGAGAAGGTCGGTCAACAGATCTGTGATCGGAGAGGTGTGGTGGGATCGTTGGACGAAGTATGCAGGCGGGAAGTTTTGCTGTGTCGCGAAGTCGTTGTGCAGCAAGAAAGTGACGCGGACTTGTTGTATATATATTCTTCCCCCAGTATGCTACTGGGTGTAAATTCTTATAGAAATGTCGCTCAGGACGGGAAACACAGCGTCGATGGCATCGAAATGTGAGCGAGACAAAGATGATCAAGAGAGCATCAATGTGTTTTTTGTTCGGTGTCGTAGATGCGCCGTAAAGTTTCAGGACATGAGAACGTGGAGCAGGGAAAGTACGAGTAGACGAGTACAGTACAGTTGCAACAAATTGGGCGAGGGCGTGCAGGAAGAATGTATTGTAGCTGCAGGAGGCGCAAGCAAGGTAGCTTTTTTATGGTGACGGGAGAGGGTGAGGGATGTTGCAGGTTGGAGATTGCAGGTTATTGGTGAGAGGTTGAGGGAGGTAAGGGGAGGAGAGGTGGCGGTTGTGGTGGAGGAGGAGGAGGAGGAGATAGGTCGAGTTGGGAAAGAAGGAAGCAAAATAGATTGTTGATAAGTTGAGTTGTGAGCAACAGAGAAGGGGACAGGGGTACGGGGCTAAGAGTTGTAGAGAGTGGTACGGAGCAGTGAAGTACTCAGGATGTGCGAGGTACATACACAGTCTTACCGTAGTAGGAGTGGGCTGGCTAGAGTACAATACTCCGTACTCAAGCTACAGTCGTGCTGTAGGTACATGGGAGGGCGACAAGGAATAGCAGGGTTGACCACAGAAGCATCGGGGATTTCCAAAGTACCTAGGACATACCTGGGAAGGTGCTGGGAGGTGTCCCACTTGAGTATTGACCAATAGGAAAGATCGATGGACGAGCGAGGGTAGCTGCCCCTCCAAAGGGGAAGGGGTGTGATGGAAGTACCATAACACTATGGTATACTTTTACGGCTTGGTCACCATTTATTACTGCGGACGGAACGGTTCAGGGTCTTTCGTTAACCACTATTCCGACTATCACCCACCACCAAACAACAAGCCACCAAACCACCAAGACGGGGAGGATATATAACCTCTGTATATAGAGACTGTGTAGAGATTATACACAGTGACCTGCTTCTTCGAGTCAAGTCCTACTCTAGGATTCCGAATCGTCCTTAACTAGAGCACAATGGTCCTGCAGAACGAAAGTAAGTTACCGTACGGAGTCCTGTACCGTAGGTAGTGGCTGGTGGGCCGCCTCTTGGCCGCCATCCATGACCGCACATCCTGTTCCCACCATTCCCACCATTCATTCTCTTAGCTTGACCCTAACACTTACTCTGTACAGTACCCTGGCCCATTCATATCATACTTATGCACAATATAGTGCCAGCCGTTCTACTCGACCCAGCGTTGGAGACTCCATACAAAAGTTTGTATAACGGCTGTATTCGAGAACATTGTACGTACATACAGAGTGTTGGATCGGCGTTGGAGCAGTATCGAATCCCTCCCAGAGCAAAGAATTGCCCCCTATTCGAGTATCGAGGAATGAATATCCTGCATCTTTGCAGCATCCAACATCCACGGCGATAGGGTGTGAGTACAGTCAGGTCTGTCCTGTACCAGGTATCACAGCATGACCTGCTTCTCCCATGCACTCTTCAATACTAACTACTCCCTAGGGGTCTTAGAGTCCATGACAGGGTGTCGTGGTCGAATCTGTGCTAATCAGTGGGTTTGCTGGTCGATGAGAGTCCACTCTTGTACTGCACTCAGACTGAGCGGTCTTTTCTCGGGTTAGATTTGGCCTTATGCAGTCGTGGGCTGACGCTACAATTTTCCTGCACACAGACGTACAAGAGCATCTGCACCGAGTATGTACGAGGATTGCTGACTGTATATTGAAAGCTATAGTATTATATTGCACAGTGCTAAGTCTGTGCCCCTCCGAACGGACCCATTCTGTATGTGTGTATTCCTTCACAGCACAGCACAGCACTGCACTGCAATATAGCCGCCGGCTCATCAAGAACCCCAGATCCCCAGACGGAAAGGGCCCGGCAGATGTTATATTGCACCATACTATTACGGTATGGATACAGCACTATTACGCCAACCACCGTCCTGGTCCAGCGCCCAGCTACTCTATTCCTAACCCACAACTGCATCTCAACCACCACACCTCGCCAGGCACCATTTTATCCTCGCCCTTATGTCCATCGCCCACCCACCGCGTCGGGTCCTCTCCACACCTCCCTACCCCCAGACATATCCAACCACGGGGAATTTGTATTCTCCCTCCAACCGGACACCCACGAATGACGGGCGCCGGCCCTCCTGCCACCTCGAGCCCATCGCACCGCCCCGATCACACCTCGCCTCGCCGCCACGAATCTCACGGCTCTGGTTAATCGTCGATCACCGGCTTTCCAGCCCAGCCGATCCGCTTCTCGTCAATGACGGCCGTTGAAGAATGCACATACCCACCGTGTTCGGTGCACACTACTCTCTTCCGCCCCTCTTCCGTTCATCCAACGACAACATGCTCATCCGTTCCCTTTCCCCCCGCCCCAGCCACACACACACACGCACGCATACTCGTACAGTACATTAATAGTAATGCAAGTCTGCCATATACCCGACCCGACAAAACAGCAGCCGCTAGAGTAGCAACACACTTAGCCCCCCTTTCCCAGCCAGCCCAGCCAATCCTTTCTCCACTGGAGCCATATCCAAACCACCGCTCCAATCCACAACAGCGCAAGTGCCGCGTGCGGCCCGCCGTACACCCCCAACGCTCCCCTCCGTCTACCCGATTGAGGAATGTGATGGAGCTTCCCTGCCGTTCTGGATGATGCACGACGAGCATCCCTGGGATGTAGCGTAGCATTGAAAGGAGCGAGGCAGGGTAGTAAGTAGTGGATATTGTGAGCCTAGGAGAAGAGGGGACCGCAGAATGCAAAATGTCCATCAGGTAACCAAACATCCAAAGGCGGACCCCAAGAAAAAGTGCACATCAGCGCACCAGCTCAGTCATCCCCAATGCCAATTCGCAGGCACACAAATTCACGAAGCATGTTCATCGCATAAAGGCTATTGTAGGGGCACGCACAGCACTTCACCGCACTTCACAGCACATACAGGCGCGCTCACCCGCCCTCACGTCCCCTATCAGCACACCACGCACGTCAATCACAGCCGTGGCGGCGACATCCTCGACGGAAACCACCGCGCTGACCGTCTATCGCTCCTGCATCTGCGCGCCATGGCTGTGTGACGTCCCAGTCGTCACCGAGTCCCTCCAATCCGTCCCTCGCGCTGGATACGAGGGGAGCACAGCAGAAGGGACCTGCATCTGTACGGCGCAACACGACATAACTCAAATCGCACGACTCAGCTTCGTCGTGACGATGAGATGCGAGCTGCTCTCTCTCCCTGCACTGTCATCTTCGAGCCAGCCCCCATCTGGAGCCCATCCATTTAATGCGCCGATCCTCTCTCCCAATCCATCCTCTACGATCTGGCCACAGCTGGTCCCTGCCTCAGCAGTATATCACGCAAAAGCCTGCCTATATCGCACCCCCGTCCCTGCAGCCCAGCAATCCTCGGCTTCCAGGTACAGTACAGTGCACAACAGTATCATATTCCTGCACCAATATCCAGCCCGCCCACACCCTGCGATGATGCCCACTGCATCCCCATCCCCCACCGTAATCCCAACCCCCCTCCCCG
>JPJZ01001193.1:0-69722 GCA_000750815.1 Pseudogymnoascus sp. VKM F-4516 (FW-969) | reverse complement strand
GTGGATGAGGCGTGTGGTTGATGGTGGGAGCGCTTTGCTGAGGGTTGGCCTGCTGTTGTTTGTGGTGAGAGGGCGGGTAGGTTGTCCGCTGTGAACGAGCCGCGAAGGGGGCGCAGAGTGAACATGCGTTTGAGCTCGCAAGCTGCTGCCACTAATCTGTAGATGGCGCGGAGATGATGCGGAGATGTTGTGCCATCTTAAGCCTTTGGTGAGTGGCATCGCCATGGCTCGTTCCAAGGGTTAGTTGTGCCTGGCACGGTGGTGCTGATGATGTTTGTCTGGACGGCGGTTCCCAGGATGTAGCAATGCTGAGATGCCGAAGCTCCACGTATCCAAATCTTCCCCCCTGGTAAATCCCCTTCTCGTAAATTCTTTATCCCAAGAATGCACTTCAAGTCCTGGCGATTGGCGTCTATGACCGTCCTGATATCCGTCCAGATAGCACGTGCTAAGTCGCAACCAACAACAGTAAAATCGCCCCTGTCGAAACGTAAAATCCACTTGCGCGCAACAATAATGCAAAGTATATGTGCAAAGACAAAAATACAAAATGCCAAACGTACAAGCTGTGCTGATCCTTGTGGACAAATGTTCAAGCTTCACCCAGTGATATAAAGTTGGTCGTTGTTCCGCTGCCTCGGCTACGGGACGGAGACGATCAATGGATCGAGTTTAAGCCCAAACGGGAAGTTATAGAATGTCGCCATATAAAAAATAACTTTCTTTTCTGGGATATAATTGAATCCCTCATAAATATATTGTTTCTAATATTAAATTGAATTCTTTGCGTATGTCGGAGATACTGGGATTTGTGCCTGGGCAAAGCACTCATCCCATGCCTACCAATAACTTGATGAGGTAGGAAATGCATTTATATCACTACTTATAAATTCGAAATATAAAGCAAGTTTGACATAAATTCCATATCATCATTCCCACGCTCAATCCCCATCTATCTAAAGGTATTCATCCATCCATTCGCACATTTTGTGCCCCTATGCCATGCCATGCAAATATGCTTGCACCCCTCCCCTCTCCAAATATCTCATCCATTTCTCATTCCCTCACTCATGCAACAACTCCATTCGGCCCCCCATTCGCGGCCGGTGCCTCCTGTGCCTCCCCACCCTCCTCCACAAGCCTCACACAAAACTCCTTCTCCTTATCAAACACAAACGCATGCACCTCCAACCCACGATCCGCAATCGCCTTCGCCACCGTCGGTTGCGACCTCAACCACTCGACCTCAGCCTGCACGTATACCTCTGCGAGGTGGCGGTCGCGCTCTGTCGGCTCGACTTCGGGGAGGAGGGCGTCGTTGGCGGCTCGAAGATGGGAGAGGTCCCTGTGTGGGGGTTAGTGGGTGGAAATGGTGGAGGGGTGCATGAGGAGGGTACTTACTCGTACCACCCGTGTATCGCTGTTGGTGCCTCACTGGCCTCCTTGAACAGTACACAGTCGTAGTGTCCGCAGACAACAATATGCTTAACCTACACCTTCCGCATTAGCTCCCGTTCCTCATCACATCCCTCCCCCTCACCAGCTTCAGGTATATATCCCCCAACTCACCTCCAACAAATCCACACAATACGCAATCGCGCTCGCCGAGCTCAAATCCCCATTACTCATCACACTCCCCAGATTGCGATGCACAAACGTCTCCTGCGGCAGCACATCCAGCGCCGCCGTCTCGGTGATCCAGCTGTCGCTGCATCCAACCCAGAGGATCTGCGCCTTGCTCTCGCCCGTGCTGGGGATCAGGTCCTTTGGGACGGGGAGGATGGAGTAGCGGCGCTGCACCGCGCGGTGCACGTCGGGGAACATCGCGGAGAGTGTCATGTGTAAGTGTCGTGTGTCGTGCGTGTGTGGGGTAGCAAGGTGCTTGCTGTTGGCTTTGAGTGGGTGGTGGTGGTCTTGTTGGTTGGTGGCGGGGTAGAAAGCGGGATGTTTGACTTGGTGATAAGCGCAGCGACTGAGACTCAGACTTTCAAGACAAGTGATACAGCCTTGGATACTAGGAACGAAAACCAGGTATCAATTTAAAAGAGGAGAATAGAGTAAGAGCGTACAATACAGTACGAGAGAGGAAGAAGAGTGACCAAGAGGAAGAAATCAAAGATATCTGGCGCTCTTTCCCTACCTGTTCTTGGTTGTGCTTGGTGGTTCTGGAACACCCCTTGCACGCACAACGCAGCTAACGACTAAAAATCAGGCCACTTTCTCGGGAGTCGGGGCAAGATCGGAGGTCATCGGGCCGCTGTCGGGATGCTCTGAGGGAATATGATAGGAGATAGATTAGGAGGAGAAGTGATAATTGAGAAATAGAGAGAGAGAGAGATATGAATTAGATGGGAGAATAGACTTGGTTATTGGCTTGGATGGAGAGGAGTTGTTAGTTGTTGATGTCGATGTTGGTAGGAGGGGACCTGTCAGGTAAATATCGGGGTTGTCGATCTAACGTCATGGGCCGCCCTTGTTAAGCTGTGGCGGTGCGGCCACGGCGGTAGTTCCGAACAAGCCGTGCGGTAGTTGATTTGAGCTGGCAGGGAAAGATGAGGCTGACATCTTGACAGTTGACAGGTCAGAGTAGATTTTACGCTTGGTTTAGGGTTGCTTGTCAAGTATATAACTCTATACTTCCAACTCTAAGCTCCTGTCAAGCATAAATCATAAAAGCACAGTATAAATCCAGAGGTCCACGTGATACGGTATAAATTCCGTATAATGTTTAACTATCTACTATAATAATCAATAGATAGACTGACTGAGAGAGTGCGAGCAAACTGCGCTCAAATAGCACTCCTCCATTCCTTCATTCCCTTTCCATTTTCCCAATCCATCGTTCCATCCCATTCCCACCCAGACTCCCACCACCTGCCGCCCATATCCATACACCCCAAACCCACCCTATTTACTCCCATAAATACCCCAATCCTGAAATCGTGCGGAAGCAAATACCCCAAAAGCATATGTAGTATGTGCGCAAAAGAAGCAAAACACCCACCAACGGCAACCAATCCCATCTCCACATGTTGTCCCATCAATGCCGGACTTCCCCCGACGAAGGCGTTCCTCTTCTGCAAAGCTGACAAGAAAAAGGAAACAACGGGAACCTGTCCCGAAACCTCATCTCCACCAGTATAAGAAGCCACTGCTATCCCCTCCAGAAATCCCCCCAAAATCCGTGCTCTGACACCTCTGACACCACACAATGGAGCATCCATCGGCAGATCCTCGGACCGGCGATTCCCCGGCGGCCCGTCACCCCGCACGTGACCCAGCAACCATCCGGATACACGGTCCGCGCCCCGTCGCCCATGCCACCCACGTCCAGCGCCAAACTACATAACCCCGCCCCGCGCCCTCCACCATGACGGGGCCCCAACAGGGAAACGGGAAAGGGGCGCTCCAGGGCCTCGAACCCAGTCCCCTCAGTCGGGCCTTTCGTACTCTTCCGCTACGGGGCGCAGCCAATCGCTAGGCGCTGTCCCGGGTGGATCATTAGGGCGTGCTTGTGGCTGGTTGCGCGCCTGGGCTCGATTATAGCCCGTCACGATGATCCTGTTTGCGAGATACGGTGGCGGGTTCAGCGCATGCCCATGCTGCCTAGGGTATCCTGACGGCGCGCCTCGGCTTCGCGAATGATCTCGGCGGAGAGGGCGAGGGAAGGCGCGAGGCGACTGTACCGCGCGATCTCCTCGACGACGCCGTTGATTATGGCGTCCATCTGCTCGGGGGGTGGGAGGAGAGGCGCTAGCGAAGGCGACATTGTGGCCCCCATGACGAGGAGGGTCTGCGACACAATGGAGAGCGCGCCTTGCCAGAGATATGGCATGTGGCCTGCATGGCTGCTGGGTGTTAGAAAGGCCAAAGAGTTGGAGGGGGGAGTGGACTTACTGTGCCGTGATATTCTCCAACTGGCGGATCGCGGCGTCGAGACACTTGCGACAGTTCTCGCGCACCGCAGGATCCAAAGCAGCTTGTTCGTTATCCAGGACGGCCAATATATACGGTCGGAAGATTATGGTCCTGCATGCATAAAAGCGGAGGCGGAGCACGGTCTGGACTGGGTCGGCAAGGAGACCCCGCGTGTATGGGAACTGCAGAGCCAGGGGTAGGCTCTCGTACCACTGGCCCAGCTGGAAGTCTAGTTCAGCTACGACTGGCTCCAGAGCACTCATCGTCGCCACGCTGTCTTTGCTGTAGATCAGCTGGCTCACTCTATTCAATAGTCGCCTGAGGGCAATCTCAGCGAGGAAGTACCACAGCTCGTCGCGGCCCACAAACTGGGCATTGTCCCCGGCCTCGGTATCATCCATGTGATCAAAGTGCTCGAATTCGACGAATCCACCTGGAAGCCCGACGCATTCCTCAAACTGGACAATACCAGAATGTGGGAGGTCGAGCTCCGCAAGGAGGTCGGATTCGAAGAGTAGGGCGTTCCAGTACACCCTCTCGCTCAGCTCCCGCTCCTCAGGAGGCACGCGCCCAGGTCCTGAAAGAAGGAGCTGGAGCTTCGTGCTGGTGCTGCTCAGGAGCGTCCATGCCTCCAGGGGACGGACTAGATAGAACAGGTACGCCGAAGCGAGAACCATGCATTGCGCGCTCAGTACCGTGTTGCGAGTCATGAGGGCTGGTAATAGGGCCCATGCCGACGCGAAATATGAGAGCCCTGGAGTTTCCTCCGACAGCGGCACCCTAGAAATAGAACCGTGCACCGACGCCTGTCCCAAGGCTAGAACGAGGAGAACGATGCAAGACTCTGGCCCTTGGCGAAAGCCATTTGATAGCGCTATGCGGTAGTGACTTGGCCAGTTGAAAGGATTCACAACTGCATACCATACATTAACCCGCGAGAAGAATGCTCGGATGTATGCCGACGTGTTGGAGAGATCGAGACTAAGTGAAGTCGGTAAGGTGAGTGGTTCGCGAGACATCTCCAGCTGGAGCAGGATTTGCGGGTCGTACGGCCGGGATACCAGATCGCGGATGACGGGCCACTGGAGGAGGTGGAGTGCTGCGTTCGTGTGCTCTTTTGGCATTGTGGAGATGTTGGTGGGCGGACTGGTCCACGTTCCAAGGCCAGTAACCGGAATCATGGAGACGAAGTTTACGTGGTTTTGGATCATCTCCTCGTTGCTAATGGCTGTGCTGCTGCTGACAGCTGGCGACCCTGACGTAAGGGCCATATGGCTCGTCTGGCTCACTAGACTTGACTGTAAAAGACCCTCTATGCGTGAAAGATGTTCCAGAATGAGCTTATCCCCAGCATCGAGCTTGATGCCAGGCTCGCGGTAGATACACTCTGCGCCGAGCTCAACGCAGAGCCGGCACTTTGGCTTCGAGCCATCGCAGCGCGATTTCCTGGACCTGCAAATCTCGCACTACACTGCATGTTAGCAAGATAGCTCAGCACGTAGTGGAACGTAGTATGCATACAGCTATGGTAGCCCTCCGCCTAGGATAATCACTTCCTGCGTCTGTATTCCTCCTCTTAAGAGGGTTAATTCCATCATCACTATCCTTCCTGTTCTGCATTCCATTCGTAGTTGAATCTCGGTCTCCCGACGACTGAGACAGATTCCTAGCCTTCTGCGCCGATCCAAGGATGCCTTCACGGCTGAAACTCAGGCCGCGTCGGTCTGTGGGGGATTTGAGAGCGTTGGGCGATTTGATAACGCCGTTGGAGGTGGCGGACAGGTGTGGGGAGGGGGGCAGATCGATGGCAAAGTTATCGCGCGACATGTGGTAGTGCTTGCCTTGCATAGTCTCAGAGGCCGCCGGAGAATTGTCTCGGGACGAGTTCGACATGGCTTGCATGATTGCGGTGCCAGACGAAGGGAACTCCAGTACCACGAGTAGTAGTTATACCCTCGTGATATTACCCGGTCACGGAAACAGGTACGAATGCAAATACGACGTCACGTCGATTATTGGCTGTCCGAGTTGAATCCTGATCTGATATGTCGAGTGTGATGTCCAAGGAAAGAGAGGGGCCGCCTTTAGTTGCCGTGCGACTGGCCTGTATTTGAAGGAGAGCGAGCGGGACGACGAGAGGATATTGAGGGGGTGGGGTGGGTGTTGTTCTCTGGCGTATTTCGTTCTTTGGTAGACTACTTCAACGTGCAGCCACCATCGAGCGCTATGGCGGCGGTAGCTAAGGATGTGAGGCAGATGTAGGGACCCTCTCGTAGCTTTTTGCAGCGAGGCGTCGACCAGGGTGAGATGGGCGGGCAAGGATAGTAAAAACTCAATCTTTCGGACGATGGGGAATCCTAGATTGGGCTCGTTTCCCGAGTAGTGTGCATTATCGAGGTACAGTAGTGAGAGTAGTGATAGTAGGAGGAGAGGGGGAAGGGGGAAGAGAGGGGTGCAGTATCATGCAGTATGGTGATGTCGTGGGGTAAAAAAGGTGTGGTACTCGAAGGTAGTTAAAGAACGATGAGAGATGAGAGGTGAGAGGGTGAATCGGCAAGTGAGTATATGCAAGCATGTACAGTTGAGACGAAGGAGTAGCAGGAGTAGAAGCAACAGTCGGTCTGTAGCGCGCGGGGCGCAGATAGATGGGATTAGTAGCGTTGATTATGTACCTAGTAAGGGAACCTTGAAGTAGGTCCATAACACCCGGCGAGGATGTGGAAGTGTTCTGACCAGTAACGGGGCTTTGCTGGAAGGTGGATGGCTTGCTTAGTCTGTGCAGGAGATTATCATCCAGGAGTCTTCCCAGTCTCCCAAGCCCTTCCACCAGCATCTGAGTGGAATCTGGGGTTCGGGGTCGGCACGTGCTTACCGAATTGGAAAGATTCCAGAAGGGAGGCGCTCGACATGAAGCCCGATATTAAAAGTTGTGCTGTACAGTAGCATGCGCAGTAGTGGCAGTAGTATATACTACTGCGACACTAGGTAGACTAGCACCCTTCGAATGCCACTAGATCCAGCGCCAGAAGGTCCAACTTCTCACGGTAACAGGCTGACAGGGTACAGGGGTTGAAGTAAATAACCTCCACCCGAGCGGGGGAAATAATATGTCTGAGAGCTGAGGTGTTCCAACTCAGTACATGGCGCTCCTGCTCATCCTCTCCTCGCCCGATGTCTTGACGGTCATCCAAGTGTGGTAATGACATGTCAGCCACTCGCAGTCACAGCGCGTCCAACGCGGTCTAAGATGAGTGGCTGAGATGCAAGACGATGGATACAGAGGAAAAGATGAACACCGGTGACAGCCAAGGCGTAATTCTCCCCTCAAAATGCAATGCCCACCCGCTGTCGTGAAGCTACTTAGCACCCCCATGCTGTACGATGTGCCGTTCACTCGTCACCGCCCACAGAAGGTGGAGATTGGGACGGTGCTTGGACTCTCGCCGTCCGACGCGATGCCAGGGTATGAACTGTGGGACAGTCAGTACGGCGCGTCCGTTTAACGATCTCAGCGCCACCATGGCGAAATGTTGAGAGCAGATGCAAATGGGCCTTGTTGCGAAGTCGGCGTGGGATGATGGGGCGCAGGCGACCCATGGTATAGCTGTCTCCATACGGGAACTCCCCCCATATCGTACCAGAAAATCCGAAGAGCTCTACTCCTTCCTCCCGCTGCACCTCTTGCGCCCACTCCCTCTCCTCTATTTCCAACACTTCTCACCTTCGTCCCATCTCCCTGCCCCTCCTCGTTTCCCCCTATCACCCTCCACTTTGCGCTCCCCTCCTTGACGTTCTGGCTAGTCCGGCATCTCCTACGCGCCCGCGGTTTCGGTTGTATGCCCTCGCAAAAATGAATGCGGGGTCTCCAGACACCCCAACTTCAAAAAGATGGAGAACAGGGTGGGAGACCACCGAAGTCTGACCTGGCGCGGAGTGGGAGAGTGGAGCCGAGGCGTGGAAGCCGTCATGGAACACCATTTGTGGACGGTCGACAGGTGGAGTACCAGTAGTACCAGGTGCACATGTACTCCGTACTTGAACATGGGGGATGCTTCCTCCTGGCTGTTGTGCGCGCGGCATGCATCCAACAATCATAAACTTGCATAAAATGTCAACGTGTTTGCAAGGATACGTGTCTGACTTTCAGAGACCTTCACACACCCTTCGCTGTTCCTCTCGCTATCTCGCTCTATTGTTGCCTCTTCAACCTCGCCTCGCCTGTCGCCCCTTCCCTTCCCAACTTCACATCAGCGCTAATGGTGGGGGGCATGAGAAACCCGCTGAGGGGTGCGGAGTCCCTTTCTCCGTAATCTCTCCGCATCTTCCACTGGTACGGCGGGAGGTTGGAGGGATCTCATTAATACTGGCACAGCTTGGAACGAGCGCGAAGTACTCGTCGAACACTCACGCGCACAAGGCTCGGTCCTTGCCAATCAAATCCAGGCCACAGAACGAGGTTCTCCGGTGGCGAGCGGTGCACCTATCGCGGCGTCAAAAGTTGTGGGTGGAGCAACGGAACGGTTGGTGTACTGCCCCCCTCAACGACGGCGCCGGGAAATGTTACAAGATGAGGAAGGTCGCAGGGCGACGGTAAGGTGTATCTGTGGATATACAAACTGTATCCCCGGAAAAATAAGCGGCGTATACGCTGTGTTAACTGCGTATGCTTGCGCTTTGCGCGGCCATGCCGATAGTATCGCAATTATAGTTATGGTTTGATATGCATCGTTATTGATGTCCATTCCTTTTTGGAGTGACTTCTCTCGTCCATCGTCCAAAACGGGTGTCAACTGCTAGTATCACGTGATGGCATATTCCCAATGTGATATATTGGACATATGCAGGCGTCCCTACTATGTACGGGATTCTCCAGACTGTGTGGTGTGGTACAGTCAGTCCTTACAAAGGTCATCGATCGTTGTCATCGCCGTCACTTTGCAATATAAACCCCCATCCAAGTACAAGGTTATCACCTCCATGTGACGACGATCCTTTCTGTGCTCAGAGAATAATCCCCCATGCGATCGCAGTGGCTCTCAATAGTTTGGCGAGGGTATAACAGGTGCCTCAGAAGACTGGGGAGATTGTGGCTTAACCGTCATCCCTCAACCTTGAAGATATTGACAGCTGTCTCCACTGGATCCATCCGGGGCGACATTTACGATATCAGATGGAGCAGGTGATAACCCGTATCCCAAGGATCGCTATCCGAGTAACGAGGTTCTCCACATCGTGCCAAGGCGTATTCAATAGCGTATTCGCATCGATGGCTTTGGCATTGTCTAGACCAGAGAGATCTATGGAAAGAAAGTGTATACCATAGTCACCTGACAGCAAGGCATAGTTTAGTAGATTGAAGTGGAGTTGAACTCGTATGCCAGAAGCGAACCCCGCCCCCTTCTAGCTGGGAGGTAATGCTTCTGGAAGCCGGGCCCAAGCAAAGCCGAAAGGGCATATGGCAGTAAAGAGTAAATCGACTGTAGATCTCATCACACCAGTGGCCCCGATCTTGGTCCAATACTGCAGTAGCCTGTAGGAACGCAAAACTGGTGATGCCTTGGCACCTATCGGAGGCCGGCAGGGTAATGAGGATGCACCGGAAGAGTCCAAGACCAGATAAGTGCATGCCGACGCGGGGGGAGAAAAGAGGCTGACAGGATCCGGCATCGAAGGGGGCGGGGACAGCAAACCTCCAGCCACAGATCTGCCCAACTCGACTGAAAACGGCGACAGAGCATACCGAATCATCCATGTCCCGTCCCACATTGCGGGGTTTGTTCGGCCAAATCCAAAGCTTGAAGCCATCCGCGGGATCGACTCGTAGGGTTGTAGATATGACAGCTTCATCGCATTGCCGTTGATGGACTGCCCGTGGCCCCCATCCCGTCCGTCTTACCCCACTTCCCCACACCCAGCTCAGCTCAGCTTCTCATGATCGATCCGCGTGCTGGTGAATATCGCCACAGACGGACTTCTTCTCTTCTGCCAGGTATCAGCATATTGCTCGCCACATCTCCAGGTCGTATGACAAGCTTACGCAACACTTAGTAGTCTGCAGGCCGGAGATTTTATCGGCTTGTTGCGGCTAGCGAAGCGTATAATACTATATATCGGTGCAGATCGCCCCCTGTACTATATATTGTGCCTCAATTGACCCTGTCAATAAGGCCCTCGAGAAATAGGTTTTGCGACGAACCGACGAGTCCGCGGCACCGTAGCTCGCGAAGTCATTAGAAACCATCAAAGCACACGGACGGAAAAGGTGGATGGGACCACCCAGAGGGGCTGGTAAATAGCCAGTGAACGGCACACAGGCTTCACACCGCAAGGATCGTGAACGGTACTCGGCTTTACCCCATGGCCTTAGAGGGTGGATGCGGGACACTCACGGTAAGCGTCAATGCCGCGCATCGGCAAAATAGAAAGTGAGCCCATTCTCAATGCTCCCCCATCCTTCGTTCATCGCCCCCTCGTCCCCCTCGCCCCAAGGAAGGGATTCGGCAGCGGACATTTCGCAAATATATACAGCTTAGTCATTCAACGCCATTCAACGCAGTAGCAGGTTGGGGTGAGGAAGCTGCGGGCCG
The DNA here is from genome assembly GCA_000750815.1 of Pseudogymnoascus sp. VKM F-4516 (FW-969). Taxonomy (NCBI): domain Eukaryota; kingdom Fungi; phylum Ascomycota; class Leotiomycetes; order Thelebolales; family Thelebolaceae; genus Pseudogymnoascus; species Pseudogymnoascus sp. VKM F-4516 (FW-969). Next base: position 59,217 of record JPJZ01001193.1, on the reverse strand, counting down.
CGCTGCCTGCAGCCTCTCGCATCTGTACTAAGAATGGGAGTGTGTAGGATGTCATTTTGGGATTTTATCCGCAGGCGAAGCTGATTTTCCGGTTGTTGCGCAGGTCCGGATGTTCGAGCATCATGAACTTTTGAATAGCCTCATTCCTTAGCCAAGTGGTATACGTTTCCCTTCGTGTCGGAGGAAGATAATTGTAAGGGATAAGTCAGCTTTACAAAGCAGACCTCTTGCTTGCATTTTTTGGTATTGTTCCTTGATGGATGCGACCGTCAGCGCAGGGAAGGGGTGCCTTGAGCCATTTCTCATGGTGGGCAAGAGAAAGTCCTTCATACACCATCAGTACCTGTAACATGGATGAAAACATAATACCGTTTATATGTCCGTCGGCCTGATCTGTGCCGCCTTGGAATAAATCCATAAATCAAAGAGCAATGTAACACCTCCTTTGTCGATTAATGCGAACGAGCTCACTCGATGAACACCTCGTGTATCGATTTAATGCGAACAAGCTCACTCGCTGGATGATCTCCAGTTCGTCTCACTTGCCGTGCCCGTTTCCAAGATCCAGGTACGCTGCAGTACAACGACTGATCTGCGCGGTCCGAAACCCGAGCCAAACCTCTCAACTTTAGAAAGGGTCTCAGGGACACTGCAGCTAAAAAGCAGCCACCACGCGTCATTCTGTGCAAGGTTTGATACTTGCTGCAGTTCAGTTTGTGGCTGAGGGCTGAGGGCTGAGTGTGCCTTAGCTTGTGCAGAGCTTTAGATGAAGAACAAACCTGAAATTGTTCCCAAGCCACCTGCACGAGTAATTGAATGACGACCCAATGGTTCGAACCACAACGGCTCGGAGAATTTTTCTGCCTGCATGGGGATCACGGATCGACAGAATGTGACCCAAGGAGCGCAGAAAGATCATCCGAACTTTAATAAGGAGCGGGAAGAGTATGAGAACCTGTTTGTGCGATATTGATTTGATCAAGGGTTACTAGATAGATATTCGTATTTGCGGGGAAGGTGTCAAAGTATGATGCGCTGGGGAAGATTTCCGAGAATACTCCCTGGAAAGTATGGCATATCACAGATCATAGTGGTTGTGGGGGCCGTTCTCCTTTGTATCAACGTCAAAGGCATTGCCATAGCAAATAAGGGGGTGTAAACACCTTGCGTGACTATTTTTGTTCACGAAATGATGAGAAAATATAGTCAAAATTGTCAAGAACGTATGCATTAAGTGTCTCTCTAGCAATACTGCCCATGAAACGATGAGAAGAGCGAACCAGCATCGTCCAAGAGGTGAGCATTCAGTATCTCTCTCCCAATTACTCCACAAGGTTCTGGCGCAATAAAGACAACCTGGTATGCCCATTCAACAATGACAAAAACGATTGCTCACAAAATCGAGCAAATAGAATCAGCATAGCCCAGGACGTGCGCATTCACGTCTCTCCAGCAAATTATACCAAATGGATCTGAAGCAAATAGAAGCAAGCCGAGAATTTCAATTCAACAATGACAGAGCCGATTGCTAACCAGCCGTGCAGTAGCTCTTGGTAGAAATCTATTCGGACTTTACATCGACCTTTGTTTTATCTGTGGAATATGTTAATAAAAATATATATCGAATTAAGTCAGCAACATACAGAACGCAACATAGTTCTTGATGTGATTCGCTTTCTCGAACGTCTCTGGGTAATACCATGCAGCATCTTTCAATTCGGTCTCTGCTGTGGCATCAGTTCAGTTCCAATCATACGGCAGGAGATACGCACTGCCAGTGGTGATATTGTAGTATGAGGCGTCGCCCTGGTATCACGTCAGCGCCCATCCTGCACCACATATCACATCGGAGGTGTTTTTTATCCCAATGGATGCAACAAACAGAGACTCATGAACATTATCTGGGTGATGTACCTTCCACGGGCAATGTGTACTGGTGTCGGACTTCGTGAAGACCTTTTGGTCAACAGAGCTGCCACAACTGTCAGTATACCCAGCGCCAGCTCCATCTATCGAGAATTCGTTTCCACATACGCTGGAGGGAACTAATCCGCCCCAATATTAGCCATCCGGCATATTGATAATGGCACATTGGAACTCGCAAGGCATACATAGATATTCCCCTCGACAACTTCGTAGTTGTCGGTCTCGGCAATGATCTGCCCGTTCACGGTGGCTGTAGCGTGCATAATGATGATTCTTGTATTGATATTCTAGAAAGTGATGATCTGTATCTGACTGAGACAAAGGGCCCTGGATAAAACAGCTGTGCCACGGGTGTGAATCCTTTGAGTATGAAGCTTTATGTCGTGCGATGATTATCTGAGGTTGCTCAGTAATCGGAAATATACGATGACGAATGAGGTGACGGGGCGTAAGCCGGTTCATGCGGGTATCATCACAGAAATCCACAGCTCCTGGGCCATCACAGCGGTAAAGACAGCATTCCACTGATTTGACGGCAGTGACTGAAATATTGCCTTGGTACGCATTTTTTTCTCTAGATAGCTTCAAATTTAACGCCGACCCGGGTCCTGGTGACCCGGATTTCCAAGGTCCCTGCAGATGATTTACGCAGGGCTCGGACGGAATCTAATCTAATCGAGTCCAAAATGTGACTGCTCGCACTCGTACGGGCATAAGACAATGACGGATTTTCAGGTATTGGGATATCATGACTTTGATTGATGGATTGATATCAAGAACTTGCATTCTATGCGTGATCATCACAGCTCATCACAGCATATCATAGCTCAATCACAAGTTGCGCCCTGCAGACGACAGCCCAGTACCAAACATTACAGTGGGAAACACTCATACAAGCACTGCCGTTGGTTATAACTACCGTCGGCGTCGGCGCTAGTGCTATAGTAAATCCATAGTGCGGAACGTTCCGTTGTTAGACTTCAATAATGAATTGAATGTGGCGATAGCATCGAATTCGAAATGCCGCTCTTCCACCTGATAGACCTGTCGTAAATTACCTATCGTTATCGCTGTCTATGCGGTTTTGGTAGCGCGTATATATTTCTTTCATTTCCTTTTTCCCATCCTTTCGATCTTGACAACAACAACCCCACTCACCTTGCTTTCCATAGCTTTGTTTCAGCCATATAATCACCGCCATGGACTCCAAACAGTTCAAGGAGGCCGCTACATCAGCCATTGATGAGAGTGAGTAGTATCACCGGCATTGACAAGAGATTTTACGCTGACTTCGAGTAGTTGTGAGCTACTATGATACCCTGCCGGACCGCAAGGTCTTGTCCAGTGTCGAGCCTGGATATCTCAGGAAGCTTCTCCCATCCGGTCCTCCCGAGAAAGGAGAGTCATGGACAGAGATCCAGAAGGACATTGAAGAGAAGATTGTGCCTGGACTGACTCACTGGTATGTCCCCTTGCAATGCTATTGTGACATTGCCCTTTCATTCCGGATCCGTCGGCGCATTCTAACACGCACAGGCAACACCCAAACTTCATGGCCTTCTTCCCTGCGAGCAGCTCATTTCCGGGAATGCTTGGTGAGCTCTACTCGGCTGCATTCACTGCCCCGGCCTTCAATTGGATCTGCTCTCCAGCTGTCACCGAGCTTGAGACCGTTGTCCTCGACTGGCTCGCCAAGCTTCTCAACCTCCCAGACTGCTATCTCTCCACCGGAGAAGGTGGTGGAGTCATCCAGGGATCTGCCTCAGAGGCAATTGTGACTGTCATGGTAGCTGCCCGTGACAAGTATCTTCGCGAGACCACATCCCACCTGAGCGGTGAAGAGCAAGAAGATGCCATTGCCCACAAGCGCAGCAAGCTCGTTGCCCTCGGCAGCGACCAAGCCCACAGCAGCACCCACAAGGCCGCCCTCATCGCCGGAGTCCGCTACAAATCTGTCCCCACAACCCTCGAGAACAACTTCGCCCTGACCGGCGCCGCCCTGCTCAAGACCATCAACGAGCTCAAAGCCAAGGGCCTCGAACCCTTCTACCTCACGTGCAACCTGGGCACAACCTCCACCTGCGCCGTCGACGACTTCTGCTCCATCACCAGCGCCCTGAGGACCGCTGCCCCCGCCGGCCCCGGCGAAATCTGGGTGCACGTCGATGCCGCCTACGCCGGCTCCGCCCTCGTCTGCCCCGAGTACCACCACCTGACAGCCCACTTCGGAAGCTTCCACTCCTTCGACATGAACATGCACAAGTGGCTCCTGACCAACTTCGATGCATCCTGCCTGTTCATACGCAAGCGCAAGGACCTCATTGACGCCCTCAGCGTGACGCCCAGCTACCTGCGCAATGAGCACTCTGAGAGCGGCCTGGTCACCGATTACCGCGATTGGCAGATCCCTCTCGGTCGCCGCTTCCGCAGCTTGAAGATCTGGTTCGTCATGCGCACATATGGTGTCGAGGGGATGCAGGCACACATTCGTCGTCATGTGAAGCTGGGTGATGTTTTCCACGATTTGGTTAAGAAGAGAGAAGACTTGTTTGAGGTGATTGGGGAGCCTCGATTCGCATTGACGACGTTTACCCTTAAGGCCAAGGAGGGAGAGGATCGCGAGGAGGTGAATCGCATATCGAAGGAGGTCTATGAGACTGTTAATAGTGGCGGCGTGATTTATATCACCAGCAGTGTGGTGGGTGGAATTTACATTCTTCGTGTGGTCAGCGCCAATGAGCTGGCTGAGGAGAAGTATGTACTCAACGCCTTTGATATCATCGTCAAAACCACTGAGGAGGTTCGTGCTGGCAAGCTCACCAATGGATCGAATGGAGTTAATGGCGTGAATGGCGTGAAAACCGTCAATGGGGCGAATGGAAAGGTTCATCATCAGCAGTTGGTGGAGGAGGGAGGTGGTAAGGGGCTTGGGGAAGTGACGGACGCCAATGGGCTTGCGAAATAGAGCGTTCAAGCGTTTTGCAGGATAAGATAGAACGTATTTAACGACAACAACGAGAAAGAAACTCCACTCAGCAAAACAAGCGTAGACTACTAGACCGCAAGACACTGATTCCAGGTTTGGCGATACGTGTTATTCAAAGGATCCGGGCAAGGTGGATAGGATAACCAAAAATTCAAGCTGGTACATCGTAATATTATTTCCGCCTTCATACTGTAAAGTAACGTGTATAACCACCTGGGTATATCGTCTTGACTTCCCCCGTCCAAACGCCTGCTCAACCCCGTTTACTGGGCAAGCTACCAGCCGTCCTGCCCGCTATCGTACAGTCTATAGCTGCGATCGTATCGTTTCTCGTTCTCGTTCTCGTCCTGCCAACATATAATTCCATGATCGCGTATAATCCCCTTTCTTATCCACCAAGCCATTCCTTCTCTTCTTCAAACTGGCAACGACTCGTTACCACCAAGACCTGGCACGCGGTCCACAACCATTCCGATGTATGGCCCGACGACAGGAATGTTGCGCATAAATCCGAGGATCGTGCCGATGAAGTCGCCAAAGAGAATAAAGATGCCGTACAGCTCCACCAAGAACCCGATCAGCGGCCAGCGCAGTAAGATGAGCAGGATACCAGCCGCGAAAGCCGCTGTTCCCTTCAACTTCTGGCGGCGCGCAAAGAAGAGGAGTGTCTTGGCCGGGCCGATGATGGCGGTCAAACCGATGAGGAAGAGGATGTTACCCATGGCAAGCATGGCGCGGTCGAAAAAGAGGAAGACGCCGAAGATAAGGAAGAAGGCGCCTGCGGTGCTGTGTTAGGGATGTGTTGGGACGGGAAGGAGCGGCGGCGCGGACTTACCACCGGAGCAGAAGGCGACACCGACCTCTGTATGGACGTTAGCATGTTATTCCCATTGAGAAGTTTATTCGTGAGCGAGGTATGGCGACAGGCGCACAGCGGGAAAAGGGGGTTGGACTCGAGATAGGGAAGTGGGAGCGCGCGACGTACTCTGCGAATCTGATAACCACATGGTAGGCATATTGGCGGTATTTCAAAGGGGCCCTTCTGTACAGTATATGGCAAGAGAGTGTAAATTAGGGCTTGACGAGGACACAGGGAAGAGAAGTGTGAAGGAAAGAGGTTTCTTTTTTTCCTCGAGGGCGCAGCGAGATTACGGCCGCGATAACTTCGGGCCACTCGTAGATCCCAGTCCGGTCGCTCGATATGGGGACGTGCACCCGGATTGAGCTGAAGTGGGGTCTGGACTGTATAAATAGCTCGGTTTTACAGGCGATGATCCGTTTCAACACTGAAATTTCTTCAAAAACACTTTGGAAATCGCAAAACGGAGAGCTGAACAGCACCACGACGATGACAATGTCGAGTCTACAATACATGTGGCGGCTTCGGTGATCGTGTTGTCCTTATCCATGAGATGGTTGCATATGCGCGGTGGCAGCCTGGACAGAGCCGCGCGGAAGGGATAAGATATCTGTCCTGATGCACTGTGTCTTGGAGCTCGCTGTGTCGTATGACGGTAGGCTGTACTGCATTTCATTGGTTTATTCTCTATTCTTTGTTCTATATACGATTCTACGATCCCACGATCCTGCGATCCTATCACGAATCCAAATACATGCCGGATCACCTAGCTTTCGAGCTACGGTAACTGAGAGTTTATTCCCCTATATACTCTCGGTACCCCGTCAAGGCAAAGAACACGCGGGATACTCGCACTCTACGGAGTTGTATCCTTGATCGCTATTAAGCCGGAGCACTTCCGAGGAAGCGGCTGTTGAAAGACAGTTGCCGTATGGAATGAGCTTGACTATGATGGTCTCACATCGATAACAAAAATGCCGTCTTGTCTGTCTAGCTTCATATATCACATGGAAGTATAGACCTTAGATTGAAGCATACATTCCCTTTATCTAGCTATGCCATAGTTTTTAATCCGATGCCCTGTATCAAACCAGTGCTGTTCCTGCCTTAACTCCGTGCTTGAGTTACTCCATGCCTCAAAATGACCAATAACCAAATGCCAAATGTGCTCCCATAACCCTGACACAACATATTCTCCCCCCCCCTCACTTCAGAATCGTGTGCGCCCCCCTAGCCTCAAGATACTGCTCCGCGACACCCTGTCCCAGCGTCCTCAGCACCGCGAACACCTCCTTATTATGATACCTCAGCCTGGTCTTCGGATCCGTATACGGCGCCACCAATCCCGTAACATCGCAGTAATGCTTCGTCGGCGCCAGCGTCGGCGCAGACTCGATATTCATATACGTCGCGCCCGGCCCAGCCCCTCCACCCCCAGCCGTAGTAGCCTTGGCGTTCATATTCCTCTCCAGCACCAGTTTACTCAGGTTCCTGCTCGCCTGCGCCAGGTTGGGCGGCTGCCGTCTGTCGGTCGCGCTCGAGGCGGGCGTTGAGTCGCCCGCTGTGGAGGTGCCACCGGACTCGTCGCCGCCGGGGGTCGCGGCGCCGCTGTTGTCTTGGGTGGGCATGAGGGAGGAGGCTTCTTTGCGGGAGGTATCGCCGAGGATGGTCTTGATGTTCTTGTTGCGGCGCTGGTTGGGCTTCCAGGAGGGGTTGCGGAAGTTGCGCGGGACGTGGTTGATGTCGAGCTTCTCGATGAGGGCTTGGTGGGCTGCTTGGGCGGCGGCGATTTCTTCGGCCTGAGGATTGATTGGGGGCGGCATTTTGGAGGATGGGTTTGTTGAATCCACGGGAGTCGTGTGTGTTGTATATGTGAGGTTTCAAGGGAACGCCCTTTGTGCCGGTTGCGATCGAGATTGGCTTTGTGGTGATGCGAGTGATGGAACTGGATATATGTATACTGCCAGCTGTCACCGCCATTTGGGCCGATTCGCGTCAACAACACCGCGTTTGGATGCCGTGATTGCTTTCCTACAACTTCACACAAGTAAACAAGATGGTAAGTTGGGAGAAGAGAATCTTTGTATTTATGCATTTACTGATTGTGCGACTTATAGGAGAGCCCTCACGAGCATCAGCAGAACCTTCTGCTGTCCCGAATCATCACCAACGTGGTAAGTTGGACTGCTCCCGTACTGTACATACGACAAGGCTAATAATTGAACAGGAAAAGCTCAATGAAGCTATTGTGCTTCTCAACAAGGGCCTACAGGTAATTCTCTCTTGGAGTGTCACAGAATTTGGGCTAATCCTTACCCAGGAAATCAACATCCAAAACATGAACGTCGAGCTTGTAGCACAGATGTTCAAGAACTACCAGTCGAATGTGCTCTTCCACCTGGAAGGTAGGGACTCCATAAATTACTCCTGTGAGCTATAACTGATCTATTATCTAGCAACGGACAGTCTGAAGGAGCCATCATAGCGAAGAGAGGAGGTCTAAGCGGGGTTGAGGTGAGGGGAAGGGAGTGATGAATTGGATGAGGCGCTGGGAGTCTTTGTTCCTCTGTTTTTTATACCTTCTTGTTAAGAAAGAAATGACAGTTTTCTTGCAATTACATTTATTGGACGTACAAACTTCCATAGACATTAAAATATAAACTGAAAGTGAACCGTATGCCCAGCATCGTTGCTATCGCAGCCTCGTGCCCGCTGTCGTACCTGCCCATGAAAACTCTCAGCCTCGCCCATTCCCATCGCGCCCCAAATTCCACACGCAACGTGCAGCACTCAACAACGTCGCCTTCACGTCCTGCGGCGCCAATCACAAGTATAGGCAAATCTTGGATGAAAGCAGTAATAGCGACTGTAAAATATATCTATCCTCCGCCATAAACGACAGCCGTCAATGGCTTAAGAACACAAACCGGCCACAGACACCGACACAACCACGACAATGGCGCCCTCAGCCATATCTCCCAATGCCCCAGAGGTATCGTCGGGACGACCAGAAGCTGGACCCGCAAAGATATACCCCGTCAAGGAAGCCCATTTCGAAGGCTACCAAGCGCCACAGCCTGACGGATACAAGAAAGCTCAGCAGATTGGCAGCGACAACGTCGCGATCGTTATTGACAATGGTAAGATCACACAGCAAGAACCTACAACGTCATCCTACGTTCCTCTACTAACAGCACCAATCTAGGCTCATCAGCAGTCCGCGCAGGATGGTCCTTCGAGGACAACCCCCGCTTCACCATCCCCCCCGTGATGGCCAAGTACCGAGACCGCAAACTGGGCAAGACCTTTGCCTTCGCCGGCTCCGACGTCTACGCCGACACCACGGCTCGCGGCCACATGCGCGCCGCCTTCGAAGCCGGCAGCGGCGTCGTCTGCAACTGGGACGTGATGGAGTACGTCCTCGACTACCTCTTCCTCAAGCTCGGCATTGACGGCCAGAACGGCGCAATCGACACCCACATCGTCATGACCGAGGCCCTCGCCAACCTACCTTACTCGCGCAAATCCATGTCCGAGATCCTGTTTGAGTGCTACGGCGCTCCATCCGTCGCCTACGGTGTCGACGCGCTCTTCTCGTACGCACACAACGGTGGAAAGACCGGGCTCGTCGTCTCCTCCTCCCACAGCTCTACGCACCTCATCCCCGTGATCGACTCGCGCGCGCTGCCAGCCCAGGCCACGCGACTGAACTGGGGCGGATCGCAGAGCGCAGAGTACCTCCTCAAGCTGATACGACTCAAGTACCCGGGTTTCACTGGGAAACTGAACTCTTCGCAGGCTGAGCACATGGTACGCGACCACTGCTTCGTCGCGCAGGACTACGTGCAGGAGGTGGGACAAGTACTTGACTGGACGGGTCTCGAGGACCGCGATGTTGTAATCCAATACCCCTACACCGAAGAAGTGGTTATCCAAAAATCCGAAGAGGAGCTCGCCCGCGCCGCCGAGAAGCGGAAAGAATCCGGCCGTCGCCTGCAAGAGCAGGCCGCAAAAATGCGTCTGGAGAAACTGGTCCGTAAGGAGCAAGAACTGGACTACTACCGCGCCCTCCAGACGCGCCTAGCCACCGAGAACAAGAAGGAGAGTAAACGTCTTCTTGATGCCGAGGACCTGAAAGACGAGAACGCCCTCGCAAAGACTATCAAGGAACTTGACGTCTCCATCCGCAAGTCCCGCCAAAAGGATCTAGGTGGCGGAGCCGAAATCGAAGACGACGCCGAACCACCAAACTACGATCTCCTCGACATCCCCGATGAAGATCTCGACGAGGCGGGGATCAAACAGAAGCGCCACCAGCGTCTCATGAAGTCCAACCACGAGGCTCGCGCGCGCGCCAAGGCCGAAAAAGCCGCTGAAGCCGCGCGTGTCGCTGAGATTGCACGACTGGACGAGGAGCGCCGACTAGGTGATTTGGAGGGGTGGCTTGAAGAGAGGCGTGCAGCGCGGGCGGCGCTGGTGAAGAAGTTGAAGGAGCGAGAGAGGCTAAAGGCGGATCTGGGGAACAGGAAGTCCCTAGCTAGTCAGATTAGGATGAAGTCCATTGCGGCACTTGCGTCGGATACGCCGGCGAAGAAAAGGCGGAGAGGCGGAGATGATGACACGTTTGGCGCGGATGACGATGATTGGGGTATCTACAGACAGGTCGCTAATGATGGGGATAACTCGGACGATGAGGAGGAAGATTTGGGCGCCAGCTTGAAGGCCTTGGAGCAGGAGTTGCTCGAGCATGATCCGGACTTTACGGAACTGCATACCCATGATGCGCAGTCTGACTGGTCAACTTCGCTCATTCATGCCTTCCTACGCGGACCGCGCGCGTTTGATGGCGGCTCGGCGAGGGAAACTCATCAGCTCCACCTTAACGTCGAGCGTCTTCGCGTTCCAGAGGTGGTCTTCCAGCCCTCCATCGCCGGGCTCGATCAAGCGGGCATCGTTGAGATTGCCGCAGATATCTTGATGCAGCGACTCAGCTCCCAGCCGGGAGGTGGAGATCTACGGGATATCTTCCTAACGGGAGGAGCAACGTTGTTCCAGGGATTTGAGGAGAGGTTGGCAAAGGAGTTGAGGGCGGTGTTGCCGGTTGAGAGGCAGTTTGGGGTGAGGAGTGCGAAGGATCCGATTGGAGATGCGTGGAGGGGGGCAGGAGGGTGGGTTGGGAAGAATGGAGGAGAGGAGTGGAAGAGGGGGAGGGTTACGAGGGGGGAGTGGTTGGAGAAGGGAGGAGATTATATTAAGGTTCGTCTCTGCTTTGCACTCTTTGCACTCATTCTCTAGTTTCCTATTTTTTGACGGTTGGCTAACTGGTGGTGATAGGAACACAATTTGGGGAATGCTTATTCCTATTCAGCTCTTTGAAGCTGGGAAGATGGGGTGCAAAACTTTGTGGGAAAGCGAGGTGGATAGGGGGATGGTGGTTTGATTTTTAGCGTTTGATCGAAGGTAAGGGCGCGTGTGCGGGTATGGGACGGGACGAAAAATAGATGAGAGATAGTTTGGTTGCTATGCTATGACTTCTTTGGTTACATATCTCCTCGTCTGCAAGACTTTCATTATCCCAGTTGTGCTTGTTCGTCGTCAAGTGCGGTCAGAGTGGATACCGCTTCGTTCACCACTCACTCCCATCAGGACAGATACGGGATGCAAATGCAAATGTAAATGTAAAGATACATTACTCTGTATACTCTAGATCTGTATATTATCCCTCCGTCTATACCAGACATGCTCCCAAATACAGCCACAAATGCTAGCTACATACAATATAACCCAAATAGATATAAACCCCACCCAAACGCCACGCTGAACTCTTATCAAACACATTAAATCTGCAACACAACCCCGCTCAACAGCGCCATGCCACCCAACACTCCCCAGCTAACCACCCTCGCCACGCCAGCAGCGCCCTCCTTCGATCCTCCATCCTTCGCCTTATCACCATCCCCGCTCCCTGCTACCGTAAGTCCCAAATCTTCATCCGTATGCTGATTCCCTGTGCCTCCCACAACCGCATCAGGAGTCGCAACCTTCTTGCCCACACTCTTCGTCTCCCCAATCGGCTCCCCATCCGAATAGCTCCCCTGCACACAGCTCTGCCCGGTGCCACCCCCAATATTCCATGCCAGCCTCGCAACAGTCTCCCAGATATTCGTGACGTTAGTCAACATAGCTGGGGTGTAAAACATACGACAGTTTGCAGACTCATTGAGGAACTGCATGGGCGTGTCGCTTCCTGGGTGATACCCGCTGCGGAAATTCACGGTGGGAGGGTTGGACATGGCGATCGGCCAGGCCTCGGGGAGGTAGCCAGCCCATTTCTTCTTCTGCGCCGCGGTGCCGAAATCAGCGAGCGTAGCGGTGACAGAAGCTTCGATGGCCTCCCAGGGTTCGACGAGAACGCCCTTCGTCCCGCCGACAGCTTGCATGGGGCCGAATTGAGGGCGACCGCCTAGGACGACGGAGCGCACGCCGCCGAGGCGGCGCATGAGGTCGCTGAAGACGGCGCAGGTGGATGCACAGTAGCCGTCGTGGAGAAGGATTATGTCTTCGGCTGCGTAGGGCTGCTTGGGGGTATCGGCGAGGGGGCCGTAACCGGTCACGGACTCGATGGTGTCGCCTTGGTAGAGGTAGGGGTCGGAGAAGTTGTAGCGCAGGACTTGGGTGTAGGAGGCGCCGTTGATAGTGACAGGGCCCTTGAGGTCGGCCCACGAGCTGAAGTCTTCTTGGTCTGCGTCGACGGAGTTGGTGTAGTGGATGGGTGAAAGGTACATGTCGGCGGGGGTGAGGCCGTTGTTGTCGAAGGAGCCGTTGGCCGCGTCTTCGATGGTAATGGTACCGAAGGCGGTGCCGATGATGTCGAGAGCCGTGGAGTAGCGCATACGTGCGCCAATGTCAGGCTCCTTGGAGGGGAAGAACTGCTTAAAGGTGTCGTAGCCGAGGAAGAGTGAGCCGCCGCCGTTGGAGGAGACGTCAATGACGATCTTGTTGCGGCCCTTGGACTTGGCGTACTTGAGGAATTTTTGGATCAGGGCTTGGAATTCGACAGAGTCGCCCGAGGCGACGGGGTCAAAGGTGTTCATGCTGAGCACGGCGACTTCGCTGAGCGAGGCGGGGCCCAGGAAGAAGGCACCGAGCTCGACTTCCTTCTCTGCGTGCTGGATGACAGGTCGGGGATAGTTGGGCGGGACGAGGCGCTTCTCGACATAGCGCTTCCTGAGCGACCTCTCGGGTGTGGCGGGTGTTTCGGGTGTTTCTGTGGTAGATGTAGTAGTGGCGGTCTGGGGGGAAACAAAGGTGCTATAGAAGCTTTTACCGTCGGTGACCTGGGACCATTGCTCCTCTAGGGCTTGTGGGATAGCGGCATAGTTAAGGACGGTCTTGGTGTCGCCGTTGGCCATGGTAGCCGTGAAGTTAGATCCCGGATAGAACCAGGGCATGACAAAGGAGCCAACAGAGTCGGACTGCTGGCGCGCAAATAGCACGTTCCAGCGGGCATCTGCGTCGTGGAAGAGTTGATGTTGTGATTCCCTTGTGAGGTAGGTCACAACATCTTCTCCATCAATCTGCACAATTGGAGACGCGTCCTCGTTAGTGAGATCAGCTGCATGTGGCGTTAGTTAAAGTTATCAGAATGGGTGTCAGAAAGCATACTGGTGAAGTAAACCTGCGGCAACTCCTTTCCATCAAGAGAAACGGAGATCAGGGAGCCCTCATACGCGCCGTCGCTAGCACCACCACGGTACCAGTCTAACGAGCTGTAGAATGTGTTACCCAAGAAGGTGTAGTGGCCATCAAAAGACAAGCCTGTAATGAGGGCTATCTGCTCCTCAAACTGGTATTGGTTCTTGAACTTTCCGTCCTTGATCATGGTGATCACCTTGTCGAGCATGCCTATAATATCGACGGGCTTATTTGCGTAGCCCACCCCGGGGTTCTTGATATCGCCGAGGGTCGAGTGGAACTGGCTGAGCTTCTGGAAGTTTTCGACAGTCGCAATGCCGGTAGCCGCATCGAAGGGGACGGACGATAGACATGCGAATCCGGTCTGCGGGGAAGAAAGTCAGCAAAAGCTTGGGTCGGCTTAGGATGGTAGGGGACATACCGCTGCCGGGATAGCTTCGCCATTCTGGAAGAGGTTGCTGACAACAGCACATGGCTCCGTGGCTTTGCTAGAAGCAGCTGCCACGAGGGAGGCAGCCGATGCCAGGACGGCCGCAATGGCAGCGCGTCGCGCCATGGCGGGGGTTGGTAAAAGGGAAAGAGGGGAACTGGCAGACCCGAGGGAGTGAGGGAGCGTGAAGAGGAAAGAGAAGAGAGGGAACAAAATGAGAGGCAATACGCAAGACGCAAGACGCAGAAAGAGCGCAGAAACGACGAGCCGACGAGATATAGGAAGTAAATAAGAAAGAGAGAGTGGAGCGCGCCCCCATCCTCTTCAACCTCACCGTGTTTCCGAAATGTGCCTAGCTCCTCCTCGTTGGCTGCACCTAAAAAGAGCGGCAGAGAGGCTGAGGAGACAGGAACAGCGCCCCGTTGCTTGGCGAGTCGAGGTGTTGTGTCTGTATGGAGTGTATGGAGTGGTTATGGGGCAGAATAGCCGGTCTTACTTTTTGGGCTGGGCGGCGCCTGTTGCATCCTCATCTCCACCCAGGTCTCTGGGGGTATGGGGCATGGGGGGGGGTTGGCAGGTAGCAGATAGGGCAGGACCAACACCCGCGCGCGGAACAGGGGGCGCCAAGGTGTGGAGTAGAGACGCTCCAAGCATTCCACAGTTGGGAGTTAGTTTGAGGCGGGTGCTGTACAACGCTGTACGGAGAAAGAAGACTGTTGGCCAAGGCGCAGCATCCAATTGTACGACGAGGCTGGGGAAGGTCAGTTATGTTAGTATACAGCCAAGGGACCAAGAATGCGTCGGAAACAGGCGTAATGTTACTGTATTTCCCCGTACAGGCGTAAATTTGCCGTGGCGTTGCGACCTGTTTGGACGGTTTCGGGGACTTTGTAAGGGGTTGAGCTGAAAATAGGACCAACACAGTACTGTGCATAACAAAGAGCAGGTACTCGTAGATTCGGGGATGCCATTCAGGGTTCTGTATGGAAGGGGATTTGTTGACAAGACATGTACCGCGTAGTGAGATGTGGTGTACCCTGCAGGGTGTTTTAGTATGGCGGTTAGGGTGGTGGGGGTACTCACTGGGTGGCTAATGGTACTTTGGAGTCGTAGTACTTTATAGCGAAGGAATGGCAGCGACGATCTCAATCCTGTTCCTGAACAGCAGAAGCAGCCTTATAGTAAGGTTATCTCTATTCGAGTATTTGCTTCTTTCTTTGTGTGCCGGATTTGCAGTCTCCTTGTTCCTTTTTGGTCTTTACAGCACCATATTCCTCGTGCTCGTATGCCCATATGTCCATTCTGCTCATAGTTAGTACTCATGCTGATCTCGAGTACATGTCAGTCCGTTGAGACCATAATAATAGGATCCCCAAGCAGACCCATCGTGAGCTGAAAGACAGCTGATTTAAATTGGCTTCAAGCTCTAAAGTGATCCTTTCTCCATACAAAAGTGACCGCAGCATGGACGGCGTGGATCCAACGGTGCCATAGCGTACTGTAGTAAGTAATGATCCCCTGTAGCTTACGGCAACACGGTGAAACCTCTGCTCCGGCCGTGACAGCAATCACCAGAGAAGAAGAGAAATAAAACTGTAGCAAACAAATAAAAAGGCTTGAGTAGATTTGAATGATTTGAATTTTAATGATATTAGAATATCAAAAGCTTGAACGACTTTGACAGTCAGCCTTGCCAAGTGCAGTACCACCAGACCGCAAAGAAAGCCAAAAAAAAGCCGCTTTACACCGCAACCGCCGCCAAGCGCTTGACGCTTAAAATAGCAACCACCAAACTGTCATCCTCCCATTCTTCATCCTTCAACCGAGGATCCAAGCGGCTGTGTCCCTGCCACGTGATCATTCATTTTCGCGCTCCTTCACCACGCGACGATCCTCGGCTCGGCATATTGTTAATGCGAAACGGGTCCCTTGATATCACTTCTTGCGCCTCACAATAGTTATCGCGCACGCGTCGACAGCCTGACAGCTTGGTGGTCATTCTCTTTATTCTACCAGCACACACTCTACAACAATAAAATACTCGACAGTCGACCCTCACATTCCTTTGCTCAACGCTGTGCTTATATACACGCTACACCACGAATATCAACGAAAATACACACCTCACAACCGCCCACAACAGTTCCACCACCTCAACTTCACAAGGCTGCACGACTCCCCTCCACCCCACCACGCTGAAATGCACCCCTAACACCACCACCACCACCACAACACACCAACACCCCACAACCCCATCTACTCCCTCACTCCAGGCACCACCACAATGCCCAACACCCTCGAAGCCAAAATCGTCGTCCTCGGCGCCCAAGGCGTCGGCAAAACCTCCCTGGTGCACCGCTACATCCACTCCACCTTCCTCCCCCCCCACCCCTCCACCATCGGCGCCTCCTTCCTCACCAAACGCATCCACGACACCGACAGCAACACGCTCGTGCGTCTACAGCTCTGGGATACCGCGGGGCAAGAACGCTTCAGGTCGATCTCGAGATTGTACTATAGAGGCGCGAATGCGTGTATTATTTGCTACAGCATCACCGACGCAGCGAGCTTTGAGGAGATGGGAAGATGGCTAGGGGAACTACGACGGGAGCTAGGGGAGGGCGTGGTGCTACATGTTGTAGGCACCAAGGCTGATATCGTTGCGCGCGAACCGGGGAAGAGAGAAGTCCCCTTCGAGCGCTGCATCGCCTACGTAGCCGAGAACCTCTACCCCGCGCTCAGCTCCACGCCGCCTTTAACTGCTACCGCTGAAGGGGCCGGGTTCGGCGGACGAGCAAGGGCGACTAGTGCCGGCACAGAGGGAGTGAGGAGTCCGGGGGGGAATAGTAAGAGGAGTAGTGGGTTTTGGGGACAGGATGTGGGGTGGGATTGTTGTCATGAGATTTCGGCTGAGAGTGGGGAGGGCGTGGATGAGGTGTTTAGGGTTGTGACGAGGAAACTGGTGGAGCAGGCTGCGAAGAGGAGGGAGGAGGAGGAGGGGGCGGTAGAGGATGATGGGGAGAGGGAGGGATATTTTGATAGGGGTGGACCTGGGAGAGGGAGTTTTAGAGTGGGGAGGGATAGGATGAGTTGGCTTGGGTTTCCGACGGGAATAAGTGGCATGGAGGAAGTGGTAGAGGAGAGTGTACCTGGGGCCCAGGGAGCGGTGGGGGTGGGGAGAGGGAAGGGGAGGGGGAAGAGGTGCTGTTAACTTTTGCGCTGGGTGGGATAGGATTGGTTGGGTTGGGTTGGGTTGGTTTGGGAGAAGGGGGTTTTGGGGGTTTTGGATAGATGGTTTGCTGCATTGGGCATTTGGGCGGGGGGCGTTTATTTAGGTTACTGGCGTTGGATGTCCGGAATCATTGCGTGCGCGGTTGTGTTTTGCACTTCATATTTCTTGTGTTGTCTTTTACGTGACTGCATGTTGATTGTAATGATTACATGTATACTCTATCCCTTCCCATCTGTTCCCAACCATCCAGCGGTTCCCATCGTACTTACCTTATCACCAAAGAGGCACAGTCTTCCAGAATAACCCAACATCTGAATATAAAAGCTAAGCTTGCTGGCTTGTTATCTTAGTCAGGGCCACCGACGTCTCAATTGTTATCAGACAACCGTATGCCTGACGAAGAATTGGACCGAACAACATAGCACACCAGCTAAAGATGATGATCGGAGCCGCCACGGTAGACATTAACAATCGCGAGATATGGCTGCAGAGGACCCTGGCCGTTGTCCAAGTGGGAGAAGCATAGACTGGAATGGCCGTGCTGCTGGTACCGCCACCTTATTCTCATCACGGAGTACTTTTCTTGTCGAGAAACCTTTCTCGTCGCGTAGTTCTGTCGTCGCTACACCCCCACCCACCACCGTCTTCTCGTCAGAGAACAGAGCAAATCAACCTCAGAAGTTCTTCTTGAAGATGCAAGGCATGAGGTCACAAGACATGGCGTAAATTACAGCCCTAATCTCTTCTCAAGCGAGTGTTGCCTCTCTCATGAGACAAGGACCTGATGTCTACAGTTCTTTCTATCATTGTTTATATAAGTGATGAACCAGAGCCCTTATTCGCCTCAAGGGTGAGGAGTGGATACAACAACGGTAAGCAGATACAGCAAAGCAATTGCACGCAATAAAACTTCTTTGAGGGCAAAGTATTATCTACAACCTTCCCTGAATGCCTTTGGCGCTCTTCTCCCAGTTGTCCTCAAGCTTCAAAACTTAAATTGGAACGCTGTTGTCAAATCAGTATCATAGGACATAAACAGAGAACCAAGCAATATGACTTACACATCGACCCAGAACCGCGTATCATCAGTCAAATACGCTCCACTCCCCAGCTGCTGCTCTGTCCATTCGATAGCGCTTCTGTACAGATTAATATCCGCCGTATTCGGATTCGACAACCCCGACGCTCCATTCCGATGCCCAGCAACCCAACTTCTCTATCCATTAGATTCGTCCCAAAGATGGGAGACGGGGGATGCGGGCACTTACGTTTGGAACCCATAGAAGCTCTCCGACTCATGACGGCACTGGATATCCTGCTGCAGGTTTGAGTTCAAGACGGCACCGTTATTGTAGTTCGCAGTGCTCTGTCCCTTGAATTGGTTGCAGCTCGCGCGGAGCATGCCCCAGTTCTAGTCTCATCAGATTGATCGTATCACGGATGACACCGAGGTTTCATGGCCATACCTGCTTGAAGATACCGAAGTTGGCTGAGTCCTGGCTCTTGTTATCACCATATCTACTCCTCCGTCGTTAGTCTAATGACAAAGCCAACAACACATGCGCGAGCTACCCACGCATAATCAGTGCTCATCTTCTCAGTCTCCATCATGGCGATAGCAAGATCCCTGGTCGTGCCCCCAGTACTCCTGATCTGCTGCTTGCGCGCACCTAAACCCGAGACGGTGTACTGGCCGCATCCGCCGCCGGAATTGGTTGGGCAGGTGAGCCCAGCCACTATGGTGGAGAGGGCGAGGGCAGTGAGGACGGTGGCTTTCATGGTGTTGATGGTGAGTGCGGGTGTTTCTGGACGGGGTGGAATGGTGGGATGTGGTGATAAAAAGCTCCATCTCAAGACCCATTGTTGAGCTTAAGTACCATCCATAATGGGATGTTCCATTCCGTTTTGTAAATGGCAGTGTTTATGTTGCCTCCGCGAAGTTTAATCGTTGGCTTTTAACCTTGTGGTGAGACTACTATGTGGTGCAAAATGTACGGAAAGAGGGCGGATGAGGTCCTTCCGACGTAGTGAAGATGTGAGATCCCAGAAGCTTAGGCTGTTCCGAGCGGCAAGGCTAACAAGAAGAGCGACTATCTTCACTTCATTGGGCGCAGTTTGCGGAGGAGAATAAATTAAGCTTGAAATACGTATATATAGTAGATCTACTATATGCGTCTCGGCAGTTTGAGAATGATCCAATCAATGTGGCTGCAAGGCATGAGGCCCGAGAGAGACTTGGCGTAACCAGCAAAGGGTACCTCTTTTCGGGTGAGAGCTTCCTCTATCATGAGACAAATGATCAAACTAATACTCCGTTCTCCGTCGATTTTTTTTACTATAAACGGTGTATCAACGTAGTATATTCTACATCCGACTATAGACTCGAGAGAATTGGACCACCACCCCCGCTCTACAACGGGACGCCTGCCACTGATGCAATGAATAGGGAGAAACATGTGAGATAATAATGCCTCGTCCAATGCCTTTTAAAATACTCCTTCACTTTGAAGGAAATGGCAGGGGAGCAGATGGCACACAAGGTACCATCAAGCCCGGGGTTCCCCCCGGAATCGCGGTGTACAAGAACGGACCCATAAAGTTCTCTTCCCATGATATATGCACGCCTACGCTAGCAAATTCAGACTCCACCGCCTTCATGTGCTCAATCTCCACCGCTCTCTCCGGTGGTATCGGACTCAGAAGACCAATTTTCACGCTCCGAAGCTTGGGGAAGCTCCTTGGTGCTGCCGATGCGAGGTGCATCAAATTGGCGTACATGCTCTTGTACACATAGGTGAAATTCACCTTTTGAATTGAAGGTGGTAGCAGCGTCTCTAGTCGTTCTGTGCCCGTGGAACTGTCCGACCTGCCATAGAGTAGTGCTTGGTCAATAACGAGCTCCTCGAGCTGTGTGAACTCCCGCAACGATGTGACAGTTGTGATATTTCCGTAATCATCATCATCATCTAACAAGCCCTCGTAACCTATTAACACAGGTTGTGGTAATTGTCCGAAACAGAGCTTCTTGAGCCTTTTCTCCGTCCGCGAAAATGCCCGTGTGATGTCGGGGCAGTCATACCAATAATGGATGTAGTACACAAGGTCTTCTAATTCCACGCAGCGCTCCATCAACGACTCAAAAACTGCCTTAGGAAGCTCGTCCAACACTAGCTTTTGCACCTTGCCTACAGCCAGGTCTTTTGTCCACGAATCCCCATCTTCGTCATCTAATAATGATAAAATGGTGCTCGCTATTGCGTTGCCACGGCAGTCTAGCGCATATAACGTCTGCAAATTCGGTATAGCAGTGAGGAAGTGGCTGATGGCAAACAAATAGTAATCAAACCCCTCGGCGCCACGCAGTGCAAGCGTCGTAAGTGCCGGCAGCACCGTTTGAGTATCCTTGAACAAATCCAACTCATCGGGGTTTTGGCACATATACATTAACGTCTCTGTGCGCGGCGTCAGCGCAATTGTAAGCACCATAATCCAGGTGTGGAAATCGAGACGATTCTTATTAATTATCCCAGACGTGTCAGCATTACGCCAGTCGTCGCCATCGAAGATGTCGTCAGGCCAGTCATCGGACCAGCCACCCCAGCGCCAGCCAATTGGGAGTTTGAAACCCAGAGCGGTGCCAGCATCACCGAGAACCCGCATCAGCTCGGGTGTGCAGACGTCCTGCACGCCTGAACCCTGGAGCTGCAGAGATTCAACGCAAGCTGCTAGATCGGGACGAGTGATGAGGGTGCGGACAAAGACCACGAGCTTGTCATCCTCCAAGTTCCAGTACTCGATGTTACTGTGCCAAGTGTAATTAAGACTTCCGATAAATTCGGTATCGACAGAGCGAGCGAGGTTGCCACTTGCGTAGTAGTGAAAGAGGACAGGCTGCGCTATGGAGCATAGTCCCTTTGACGTGCGGCACAGGCGCGCAAGAGTGGCCTTGTCAGTGCGAGCTTCTTCAGTATTTGAGTTGGGGAACACGCCCGGATTTTGGCAGTGGGAGCACAGGTAGAAACATATCTGGGCGATTATTTCGTTTGGTAGAGAGTTATATTCCATCTTCGGAGTGTATAATGACACGGAAA
The DNA here is from genome assembly GCA_000750815.1 of Pseudogymnoascus sp. VKM F-4516 (FW-969). Lineage (NCBI taxonomy): Eukaryota > Fungi > Ascomycota > Leotiomycetes > Thelebolales > Thelebolaceae > Pseudogymnoascus > Pseudogymnoascus sp. VKM F-4516 (FW-969). Next base: position 37,998 of record JPJZ01001193.1, on the reverse strand, counting down.
TGGGGCAAAGGCCGTTGGCTCTCTTCAAAGGGACTTACAGTAGAAAGACCTGACATTAACGCCAGAAGGTTTCCTAATGCCCATTTTATGTATCCATGCAGGCAATGACTGAGTCAGAAGTTGGACATACAGGGGAGCTCATGGGCGGCTACGCCTGGTCGCTACCCGGTTAAAAGTCAAAAGGTTAAAAAGAAGAAGAAGCAGGTCCCATCGTAAAACACAATATACCATACCAGTCCTCCTCTGGAATTAAGAAGACACTGGTTGTGGACAATACTAAATCAGCGAGATTCGCTATCATTTTGTGTGTTATAACTTATAACTTATAACCATATGCTGGTTAGTAGTGGCGAGTGACTGTTGTGCTGGAGTTGATTAAGTTAAGAGTGAGGTGTTGTTGTACCCTGATGGATAGGAGGGGAAGGAGATCTTATCTTATCAGTAATCTAATCAGTGGGGAGCCAGGAACAAGGGACCGCGGGGTCGCACCTGATTGCGCAATGTTTTAATACGAGCAGCGTGTTTGTGCTTATCAACAAAGCGACTAATAATTTTAGGCGGAGGGGAAGTCCCCTTCGTTCACTATCCATTACTCTTCTCAAACTTTGATTTATATACAACCCCCCTCTCGCTGCCATAGCCATGTCGAGCTCCGAAGCTATCGTCAACGGTGAACCCGTGGAGTTCACTTATGAAAACAGCACTCTCACATGGACGAAGACCAACGGCACGAACGGAGGTGTCAGCAGCGTTGAAGATAAGGGTACTATCCTCGAAAGCGATGTCCTGGCCATTGTCCCCATCTCGAATGCCCCTCCAGTATACAACGTTTACACGCTACAAACTGTGGACTCGCCAGAAAACATCGCCCTACCTGTTCCAGACGTCGAACTGCACCAGACTGAGCTCCGAGGTGCACCAGAAGCATTTATCTCCAAGAACCTCGTCGGCGGGCTAGCTACTCCACATATCTCTCTGCCGGCGGAAGATATTTACGTGGTCATCTCTTCAAAGTCCGGGACAGGGAAAGCAGCTGCGTTCTTTAAGGATGTCCTTCAGCCTGTGCTGAAGGCGCACGGGCTAGGTGAAAATGGTTATCAAGTAGTTCGAACGACATCTCACGAGACTATCACAGAACTTGCGGAAACGAAGTTGCGTGACAAGGCGTCGAAGGGGGTACGACAGACAGTCATCTTATTGAGTGGGGATGGAGGAGTGGTGGAGCTGCTAAACGGACTTATAGGCGCTGAAGCTTCAAGGTAAAATGACCCCCTCTCACCTATAATATACTACATCTAACACAACCTCAGTGTCTACAAGCGCCCAGCCATAGCTATCTTCCCCTTCGGAACAGGCAACGCGCTCTTCCACTCCACCAACCGCCAGCCCGCAAACCCCTACCCAACCCCCCTTCACCGCGCCCTCACCTCCCTAACTTCCCCCAACTCCCATCCCCTCCCCCACTTCCGCGCTTCCTTCTCCTCAGCCTCTCTCCTCACAAACGAAGGCCGCACTGCAACGCCTCTTCCCAACAACGAACTCCACGGCTGCATCGTGGCGTCGTATGGCTTCCACTCCACCCTTGTCGCCGACTCTGATACCACCGAGCTGCGAAAGCACGGGGACAAGCGGTTCCAGATCGTGGCGCAGGAGTTACTCGGAGACCCTCACCGGTATAAAGCGAAGGTGTCGCTTACAGGGCGATCTGGGGAGGAGAAAGTTGTGGATAGGGAGACCCATGCGTATATCCTGTGTACCCTCGTTTCCAATCTGGAGAAGGCTTTCACCATCTCTCCCCACACGACGCCGCTAGATGAGGTGATGCGGGTAGTGCATTTTGACTCCGGCTCCGGGGCGGAGATTATGGAGGTTATGACAGAGGCGTATAGTGGCGGGAAACACGTAGAAAGGGGGGATAGTCTAGTGGGTTATGAGGAGGTAGAATCTCTAAGGGTTGATTTCGGGGAGGGTGAGGTGGAAGGTAATGAGGGGAAGTGGCTGAGGGTTTGTGTTGATGGGCTGATCGTGAGAGTTGAGAGTGGGGGGTGGATGAGGGTTGAGAAGGTGAAGAAGGGGAACGAGGTTCTTGATATTGTTGTCTAGTGGGTTAGAGAGGCGCATTAGATTTTTACGAATGAATGGCACGGGAAAAGTATTACAAGATTCGCTGAAGGCTCTTTACGTATCCAGCTTCCAAAGCCCTGGGTATTATTGTGGTCTACTACCAATTCTCCGAATAGATGTCTACAAATAGAAACTATTTCCACCAGCCTAGGCTTTTCCACCCCTAGATGTTCTCGCCCTCTTACTTTTCGTCTGTCTCGATGGGCCAGCAGACTCGCCATTTACATTCTCTTCAGACTCATCATCAGCCTCCACATCATCTTCCCTCGCACCCCTTTTCCTAGGCTTTTTCTTCCCATGCTTCGCCAACTGTGCCGTCTCACTCAACTCATTCTTTTTCGCCCAGTCCGCCGCCTCATCCGCAAACGTCGTATTCAACAACCCATTCCCCCCTGTCGTCGACTTCAGCTTCTTCATAGCAGCTTTCATTCTCGCACTCCCAGTCCCCTTATTCGCTCCCACCCCACCAACTCGCTCCTTCGCACCAGCTCCAACAGCACCATCGAAGTATCGAGTGATGTTGGCCTGTGTGCCCTCAGCCTCGCGCCGATTCATGTCCTGGATGACGGGAACCAGGACCTCGTCTGTGCGTTCTGGGGTCCATCCGATGGTGGCCATGAGGAAGGACCTTAAGTTATCCAAATCGGGAACACCCCACTGGAAGGGATCGGGTGTGCTGTCCACATCCGCGTGCAGGTAGGCTTCTGAGACTGCCTTGCTCGGGAAGGCTGGAGGGAGGAATAGCTTTGTGGCTTGGGTTTTGCGGAATTTCCTCCGGAAGGAAGATTTGCTGTCGGCTTCTTTGGGTCGTTGGTTGTGCTGCACATCGAACCACCAGTCTTTGAACTCTTGTAGGCCGTCCGCGGACGGGAATTCGGAGATGATTTCGAGGGCAGTGACGGGACCGATTCCTGGAAGACCTTCGGTGTAATCACTGCCGAGTAGATGAGCGAATTCAATCAGCTTGTCGCGAGATAAGGATAGTTCCTTTTCGAGGTCGGAGGCGAGGTAGCATTCCACAAACTTGTTGCTGTTGAACATGTTTTTGTAGACTCGTGTGCCACCAAAAAGGAAGACGTCGGAATCGTCAGTGATGATCCCATCAACAAGGCCCAATGTGACTAGCTCAGCACACTGGGCCTCCGCTTCCATGGGAGCAGTGATATAAGGCAAACCGAACAGGCGAAGAAGAGCCTGACATTCGGTAACCATGATATGAGATACCTCATCTGCATCACGACGATCTTTCTTTTGCTGGTTGCGAAGTTGCTTGAGCTCTTGCTCATATTCCTCCTGGTTGAACTGCGGAGCCTTGTTGTTGAGGCTACTAGCAAAACGTGCGTGCTCCTCTGCTTCAAGAGCAAGACGTGCAAGCAATTCCTCGTCTTCTGGATCACTGAAATCGCCAAACTCGTCATCTGAAATAGGATGAGCGGCCTGACGGTCAAAAGCATCATCATTCTCTGCGGCAAAGATATCCTCTTGCACAGGAATAGTGGGAGGCACCGCTGCTGTCACTGGTTCATGTAATTCGACATCCTCAAATGTAGGAGAGGGGCTCTTCTCATGAACAGAAGCCAGCGGTGATCCGTTCTTCGGCGATGAAATTCCCTTGGGCAACCCAGAACTTCCGCCTTGCCGTTGTTTTTCGGAGGGCTCATCTCGGTCACTTTCCGACCACTGAACAGGCTCGTCTTCTGAAAGTAAGTTTGTCTCGTTGCCTACGTCCAACGCACTGGGAGTGCTTATATCGGCGTGTTTTTGAGACACATCAGCCGGCTTGTTACTTATGATGGCAATAGAACCTTGGCCGGATTTCTCCTTGTTGGAAGGTGGTAGCTTTCCGTCAGCAACCGCGACCTTCGGAGCTGGCGCTTCAACAATCTCAATGTCACTACCCTCATCGGAAGACTCAATTTCAATGACGCCGTGGTCGCGGCGATACATTCTCTCTTCTTCTAAACGCGTCTCATAATCTGCAGCGTTCACTTGCTGATCTTTGGCCATCTGCTCTTTGACGTCGGATCGAATATCTCCACTACTGGCCAGCCACGGTGGAAGAGGCCTTGCTTTTTCAACGGTTTCATCACGCTCAAATCCTCCTGCCAATTCATCGTCGTCTTTTTCAGTACTTTTGGGCTGGTTGGGGCGGGCCTTGGCATATCCACTGAATATAGATTTCTTCAAATCGAGCTTCTCAAATGGTAGAGGGCCGCCAAACGGATTATCAGTGGCGCGCTGGGAAGGTGTAGGTGCTGATGGGGCCATACGCCCAGCAACACCCTTCTGCTTTCTCGCTCCAGCGAGAATGTCCTGCAAGTTTTCCTCCTCGTCGCTGCTCTCAGCAGCCACGCGTTTTGGCATAGCAGCATTAGCTCTGTTGTTGACAACATGGATTAATCCGTTTCCACTACTCTTCAGAAGTGGCCGATGGTCTTTAGCAGCCTTTTGTTCATACGTAGGCATCTGAACATCTTCAAAATCGGCCTCCTCTTCGGATTCCTCGGCCGCAAAACTTTTCTGCAACGACATCGCAATCGCACGATTCAACTCTTCTTCTTCGTCGACTTGCTCGGTCTCTTCGAATAAGTCCTCTGCCTGATCTTGTTCTACAAAAAGAGAGTTCGTTGAAGCTTGTTCTTTTTGCGTAAGATCATCATCAGCTAACTGGAGCGCCTTAATATGCTCCATTTGTTGCTGGAATCGCGCTTTCTCCGTCGGAAGTCGGTTGAGTCCTTCGACGGGAACATCTTCAAACTCATCATCATCTTCGAGCTCTTCATCTTGCGCTTTAACCTGTCTTATTGCATGCAATGCATCAATGTCGATCGGTTTATTTCGTTCCCCTTGATCTCTATCCTTGCTAACAACTCCCAATGCCCATCCGCCTTCTACTCCTTCATTCTTAACAAGCATGTATTCCCGGCCTCTTTCACCGGCAATTCTGCCATTACCCACGCCAAACATGGCACCGTCGTCGTTCATCCCATTCAAGTTCATCAATCGCTGCGTTAAGTCGTTTCGTTCCCTCACTCGCTCCACTTGAAATTTCGAGAATGCCATCCTGTCCGGAAACATCTCTTCAAGTTGCTCTTTGCTCAAACCCATTCTGAGCCTAGATCTCAGCCGTGCAGCGTTGAGGATATTGTACCTGTCAGCAGGTGGTAAACATTTAAAAAAGTCCCCGTCAAAATCGATTTTGCTGAAGTCGTATAGATCCACGTTCTCTCCACTGTTATGCTGTCTTGCAAACTCCTCTAGCTCTTCGGCAGACATAATCCGAGGATCATTCGGCTGTCCCATATTTGAAATATCACCATTCAAATCGGGCAAATGGTACTGGTCTTTCTTGACGAACTTCCGGCTGTGTTGCCTCTCTTGATTCGACATGCCCAATTCGTCCACGTAGACCAAGTTCTGGTCATCCGGTAGCTCCTCGTCTTCCACAGCTTCTGCGGGGCGGCCTCTGACTTCAATCTCGCGTTTCCGCTTCTCCTCTGCTTCTTCCGCCACCCGCTGCATCTGCATTGCAAGCAGCTTCCCTGCCGTCCTTGTCGCATCATCGCGTCTTCCCTCTCTCCGTCGCTTCCGGCCCAGAATCGTTTGGCGTTTCAGAGTAGGGGCGCCACCATCGAATACAAAAACGGGCTTGATGCCAAAGTATAGCAGTTTGCAGATGCGCCGGAAGAAGCCAACGACGTGGGAGTTGCGGAGCGCATTCCCCTCCTTGTCGCGCACGGCCTTTAGGAACTGGTATATCCAAATCGACGCGTCAACCGCGAGGCGCTTGCGGTTGAGAGCTTCCAGCTTCGTGGGCCTGGCGCAGGGGTGCAGCACCGACCAGAGTTGGGTCACACCCATCGTTCATGAAGGTGGCGGGTTTCTCTCGAAGGCAGTGGTGTTTGTGTCGCAGGACTTGATCCTGACGTTGCCTTCGCTGCAATATCAGCAGGATAGAGCCTCGTAGCAGTTTTCAGGTACTGCGGGCGACATATCTGCGGTTACATATGCGATGCCTCGAGTTTTATCTGTTGAAGGCACCCATTCGCCTTCTCAACGAGTCATTGGGGTATTCGTGACGTACTTAACGCGAAGTCACGTGGTCACTTTGCCTCGTTATCGTTATCGCAATGCCCATGGATATCAGGACTGATCAATTCGAGGTGGACAACTAAAATTTTGATACCCACCAACGTCTGCGCAAGATGGCAACTACAAACGACGAAGCAAAGGATTATCTCAATGGCCTGTTGAATAAGAGCCTTCGTGTCACAACAACGGACAAGCGAATGTTCCTCGGCGAGTTCAAATGCACAGATTCAGTAGCCATTTCCCCTTCTCCCTACACTACATTTCAAGCACGCGGCAGCTAATAATGGCGGTATAGGATCGTAACATCATCCTCGCACATACCTACGAATACCGCTTACCCTCAGAATCCTCTCTTCCACAAACTTCCGGCACTGGCTCAGTCACGTTGGAAATGACATCCCGCTATCTGGGTCTGGTTGTCGTGCCAGGCGAGCATGTTGTGAAGATCGAGCTTGAACAATTCGCATCGCAGATGAAATCGACGGGGTCCAGGTGGTCTGGCGGTATGCTTAAATCACAGACTGGCACTACAACAACAACAACCTCGGAAGTCTCGTAGCATTTTACTCTCACGACCTGATTAGGGATAGGACGGAGTATTTGCTTCATATACGACGGACTGAGAATGAAAATGAGCGGGCATAATGCAAAGGGTATATAACCCGAACGCTTTACAAGATGCTGTTGTAACGGCCCAGACGATAGACGCCTGGGAATAAGATCTTACGGATATAAGTGGGCACTGAATTTCCAGGGTCAACCTTGGGCCTACGGGAGTTCACTGGGTTACATCAGGCCTACCGTTTAGAAGCACAAATTATGGATCACAAGGGCCGCCAATTTCAGAAGCTCAACCAAGATATAAACAACATATTATTTTATTAACATCGGGTCATTGCGAAACACATGTTGTATAAAAAAGAAAAGAAAGCAATGAGATTCCGGGATCAAGTCTCCCGCAAAACTCCCAACTCGTCAAACACCAAAGAAAGACCACTCAAATCCCAGCGCCCTAGACTTCGACCGAGGTCTCGTGCAGACGACCCCTGCTCTCGCCGTTGAGAATCTCGCTATCCTGCACGGAGTGCCTGTCCTCCTCCTCCTCGTCATCATAGTCATCAACACCCTGGTGCGCGCTAGCTGGGACCCACAGGCCAGACTCGCGGTCCTGGCCAGAAAGGTCGTGGCCCTCTGCGTTGCGGGCAATGTTGTTTCGGCGGCGTTGGGAGAGAGTGCGTGCACGGCTAGATAGCTTTGCGTTGACAGAAGCCTTGGAGTCGACCCAGTTTGTAAGGGCATCCTCGCAGTCTTGGATGATGGCCTTGCTGGCCTCGTATCCGTCGTATGCGGCTCTGGTCTCGCCAGGAGTGACTGGGGTGTCGTCAATCAACTCCAATAGGTGTTTTCCGTAACCAGCGATGGTAGCGAGTTTCTCGCTGTGCTCGCGGAGCGCATTGAATTGATAGTTGAATGCTGCCTTAATCTTCTCGCGGGTGATGTTTGAGAGCTGGGCCTCAGCGACAAGCGACTCGGCTTCGGCGCGGACAAGCTCCTGTTCGAGGATAACAATTCGGGGAGAGTTGGGCTCCTTGTATTTTAGTTGTGCGATTTGGTCGGTAATCTTCTGCTTGCCTGTATTGAATTAGTACCAAGATAGGCGCATTGAGGAATGAACAAAACTTACGGTCTCTGCTTGGCTGCACAGACGACTCAATGTTGCGAATGCTCTTGATGGTGACACGGTATTGATCGTACTGGTCAACGTAGGAGTCCTCGAGCTCGCCCATCTCGTAAAGCAACACGCCAAGTTTGTCGGTAACGTCGGATACGTCATCGTCGCATCCCTCACCCCAGATGGACAATTGTTGCTATATAACGTCAGTAAAAGCGACAGCGAGCTAATGTGGTGTCGCGGGCTTACAGCAACTTCCATGCGCTCCCTTCCAACGAGCTCCATGCTGCGCATAACGTTCTTCTCCATCTTCACCAACTGAGCGAGCTTCTTGCTCAGCTCGGTGCTACCAAAGCCGGCACTATCCAAACGAATTAGCTATGCATCCAAGGTTGCGCAATGGGTTCAAACATACGCATGCTTCCTCAGTCCATGGCCAATGCCTCCGCGGCCAAAGAGGCGCCCCGACTTGGTAGTCGATGGTGGAGGCGGTGGGTTCTGGAGCTGCGACGCTGTCGGAGCCCGAGACTGCCGCAGAGAGTATGTGCGATGCATTGTTTATTGACTGTGGGGTTTGTTGTGATTGTGGAGGGTGTGCTTATTTTAAAGAGGGTATCAATCAGTCGTTCGATTGATAGTTGATAGGTAGCAAAGATCACAGAAAAAGGAAGAGAAGGAGAGAAGAGAGTCTGGGCTGAGGGATTGATTAAGGGTGGAGTGACTTTTAGCTGACTTTCAGGTTAAACCCTCAAGAAAGAAGGCAGAAGAGTGACGGGGGGGACCACTGCGTCATAGTTGTGTGTTTAAGGTTTGAAAGGTTCCACATCTGGGTTGGTTGAGAGGATATGATTGGATGAGAGATTACGAGGCTACGCACGACAGCCAAGCCTCGACGTAGCCGGTTATTCCAACTTGATTCTGGGTTTAATGGCAACCGCAACCGCAATCAGACCAGTGACGAATTAAAAAACTGGTAATTAATAATGTGATAATTATAATTAAGATGTGAGAAATACTACTGATAATTAACAGATTAAATCAAAAATTAAAATCAAACAACTGCAAAAAAAAAAAAAGTGTAGAAGAGCAGTTATGCAGCATATCCGAGCTAAATTCCCCCGAGTCAAGATAAACTCCGCCTTGGAATTATCAAGGCAGCACCGAGTGGGCACACTACTCACAGTAGCATATACTAAGAGTAATATTGTCTCAGAGCACCGAACTCGATGTCATACATATGCCAATGTCTCTTACTTATGTCAAGACCGCAAATCTCTCGATCGTCTCAGCGCTGGATGGTGGGCACAATTATGGCCTAGTATCGATGATTTAACACATGATAGCACATGACCAAACCACCCAGTAAGAGCCATTGCGTCAAAATCAACTTTTTCTTTTAGTTATGATTTAATATCTCCCACTTGCGAAGGAGGCCGAGTTGGTCCCCGCCCGATACCCCAACCCAAGAGTGTGTGCACTTTCCGTAGGGCTGTCGGCAGTTGCAGGCCGCCACTCACTAGTCGATCGATCTCCATACCCGCGGACTGTCTTTTGCTTGTCTTTCTCCGCGATGGCAATCCGTTGGTATTTGTGCCAACCACAACGCTTGGCTATGCATACTGATAATTGCTAGCCGGTCCCTGGGGTATCTCCTCGGCATCCCTGGTCAGATCATAGTCCGTAGTCCATAGTCCCTTCGCAAGTAGATTAGGCCTAGAATGCCAGGAAAGATGCAGGGTTCGAAGCCAAGTCCCCATGAAGAAAAAGCGTTGTTTGATAAATGCCCACTTCTGACGTCATGGGTAGTTTCGCCGAAGTCGCTAGATTTGGCGTCGGGGTCACGGGAGTGTTCGGGGCGCTATCGATTAGATTAGATTAGATGGTGGGATGTTTCTCGTCGGCCTAAGTTTATCGAAGGTGAGTATCCACGTACCACGTCCCTGGTCACCTCTATATACGGAATATTGTCATAGCAATATGATAATAGAATTAATTGCTTGATTCTCGTGAGAAATGGCTATCCAGGTATGTGAGAGTGCCCGGTAACTCACAGTGGGATACAGCCCACAAAAATGGCCTCATTATGGAATTTTGGAAAGTCGCGTGCTAACATTTTTGTAGCATGGGTATACGCTGAATCCCATCACAGCGCTTGCTCATTATTGCCAAGCAGAAGTCACAGAGCAAAATGAGTTGCTTCTGGTGGGAGAGGGTGCCTTTCTTAAGATTTATGACGTTAAGTCCTTAAAGTTCATCGCACAATGCAGAATCTTCAAGTCCCAAACTGTGCACGGGATCGCCGTTCAAGGGGATCAAGGATCTGGCGATGGCCTAATAGCAATTTGGGGAGGCCGTTCCTTTACCCTGATTGACGATGTTGACTTGAATAGCGTCATATCAGGTAACATGACCTCGGTCGTTGCGAACGAGAAGGTTGCCCCTGACTGGCTGCTGGCCTGCGCTATTTCTCCCTTTGATGCTTCGGGAGGCTGCATTTTCATTACAGCCCACAGCGTTGCCCTACATGTTTCACCACTTGATGGCTCAAAGCAACTGACTGTGCGGCGCCTGTCTTCTCCGTCTCGCTCGATTCTGTACTCGGCCAATATTGTCTGGACTTCAGAGTCCTCCATTATGGTTGCAGCTGGCACAGTATTTGGAGAAATCGAAATCATTTCCTTGAAGATGAGCATCTCAGACTCTACGGAAAGCAGCGAGATACTTTTCACTTTCACCGGCCATGAAGGATCAATATTTGGAGTCCAGATCTCCCCCGAAATAAGAGGACCAGACGGTCAACTGACCAGACTTCTGGCCAGCTGTAGCGATGATCGAACCATTAGATTATGGGATCTATCGCCGTTAAATAGCAACCCAACTGATCCTTCACTAACAAAACAACAGTTGAAGGATACTGGTTTTGGCAGAGTTGTTCCCGATTCACAGGGTATGCTTTCTGAAAAGCTGTGCATTGCTACTGCAATGGGCCATGCTTCTCGCATTTGGCAAGTTAAATTTGTCACTCCAAAGGTGCCGGGGCCAGAAAATGAAACCCGAGTAAATGTTGTCTCCTTCGGTGAAGACTCAACAGTGCAACAGTGGGCTCTTGATGGATGGTCAAAGGATCCTAGCGGCAATGCTAGCCAGGACGGTCTTGGGCTAGAAAAGTTAACTTTAAAGCCCAAAGCTACCCTTACACACATCCAGGAGTTTTCGCACCATACTGGAAAACATATCTGGTCCTCTTCTTTACTTGCTAGTGGACAGCTACTGAATAAATTGGCCACAGGAGGGGCAGATGGAGCAGTCTCCGTGTTCGACATTTTGCTTGATGGGCAGCAGGTAGATCAGCAAAGTGGGCAAATGGCTCCTAGCGCCCTCGCAAATGAGTCGCCGGAAAGCCACAGGCATGCAATGTCTTGGATCAAATCACTGGATGATCTCATTGAACCACTGCCGCTGCCTCCCATTGCAATAGTTGAGGAGCCCGTTGTGCAAGAAGCCCCTATTGCCACGGAGCCTCAAGACGGAAATCCAGAAGATGCAGCAAAGAGTAAGAAGAAGAAGAAGAAGAAGCCACCGGTGGCCCCAAAGGACTCTTTTAACAAATATGCACTTATCGGTCCAAATCGACTTCTCTTCACGACGAATTTCGGAAGGGTTGTCATCCAGCAAAACGTTCCCAGTCACCCCTGGCTTGAGCTACCGCTCCCTGTAGGCTCTGAATCAGACCTTAAATCTTACTCAGTTGTCACCGGTATACCAGACCACGGAGTTGCCATGATGGCTGGTGCGAATGGCAAAGTTTACATGCATTCTCCATCGCGGAGCATAACACTAATAGCGGATTTGAAAAACAAGGTGGCGGGACTGTTTTATATTCCAATGCCGAAGAAGACTCATACCCTACTAGTCCTTGCGACCATCCTCGGGAGCACGGAGGCTAGTGTTATTACTATCCGATCCGGTTCTTTAGAGGAGGTGGATGTTCTAGTTCAAGCCATCGATTTGCCGTCTGCATTTGTAGTGACAAGTGCAGGCTGGGTTGGTGGCATGGTCGTACTTGGATCGAGAAACGGGAAGATAGCAGCGTATAACCCGGACGCCGGGAGGGAGGAACAGATGGTTGCTGTTGATGGGAACTTCAAGTGTCATGATGCAATAACCTCAGTTACAAGGGTTCCAGAGGATTTCGAGGCCCCGAGTCAATTTGTCGTCACAGCCCGTGATGGAACTTATGCTATATTTTTGCTATGCGTCGACCCACTTGACGATGACGGCCCGGTCCTATTTAAACTCGTCCACCAGGCATCGCTTCCATTTGGGCCGATGATTGAAGGGGCATCGTTTCGAGGCGCATCTCTGATTCTCTATGGTTTCCGGAGCAAAACATTTATTGTCTGGGATGAAACAGAGCAACTGGAATTATGCAGGGTTGACTGTGGCGGGGTTCATAGGAGCTATGTTTACTATCTACCCAAAAGTGGCGGTACCTACTTTGCATACACGAAGGCGTCAAAGCTGCATATACACGAGCAATACCGCCCGTCACACGAACTTTTGAAGGCAGGTGGCCACGGGAGGGAGATCAAATGCTGTGCGGTATCTGCAAACCAGCGATTTATTGCTACGGCAGCAGAGGATACAAATATAAGAATATGGGGGTACGGTGATCATGGTGAGGCTCTCCCTGACAAGCTCCAGTGTTACGGTACGCTACGGAAACATACTGCGGGAGTTCAGCACCTCCAATGGACGGTTACACCAGATGGGAGCAATTACCTCTTCAGTGGCGGTGGGTGTGAAGAGTTCCACGTCTGGGAAATTTTAGAGATACCAGGGTTTGGCCTCGGCACAGTCTGCGAAGCTACACTGGATGACCTGAGCGAAGATCGTGATCTGCGGATTATGGGCTTCCACGTCAATGCTATGAGTAACCCCATCGAGGTTAATATGGCAAAGACCGAGTCGATGTACTTGATTGTGATAGCTTTCTCCGACTCGACCATCAGGGCATATTGGTATACGAAGTCAGAGGGTTTCAAAAAGTTTGGATATGGAAGATACACTTCTTCGTGTATAACACAGATAAAGTTGTTGATATCGCCAGAGGGGGAATCGAAGATCCTGACGGCCTCTACAGATGGCCATCTTGCATTGTGGAGCATGTTCGACGATAGTGAGGCTGACGTTGATGATGATGATGAAGTCGTGGAATTTTCCGTGACAAAGAGAATTAAAGTTCACCAGTCGGCCATTTTATCACTGGATACTCTCCCGATAGGACCCGATGGCTTCCTCATCGCTACTGGAGGTGACGACAATGCCGTGTCGCTGACTTATCTCGGTACTGACAAATTTACATTGCGGTTGACAGTTCCATCAGCCCATGCTGCTGCTGTCAGTGGATTGAGCTTCATTGCTCACTCACATGATTCGGAAGACAAGACGGGAATCTTTCGCTTCTGCACCGTTGGCGGGGACCAGAAGGTGAAGAATTGGGAATTTAAGGCAGTAGTTGAACTAGATCAGGGAGAGTTCAAGGTCAGGGAATTGATATGGCAGGAGCCAGGAGTGGGTGATAGGACGACGACCAATGTTCCAGATGCCGCTGGATTGGCCGGTTTTGGTGGGCATTGCGGCCATACTCATTGCTTGGTGTATGGGAACGGGATGGAGGTGTTTGATGTTTGAGATGGTCATATTCATGGAGGACTCTAGGGGGTCGTTGGAATGTCATGGATATGGTATCTGTTGCTCAAATATATTTTAACATATAAATTCTGGGTAATCCAAGTAATTATATTGATATATAAATATTTGGTAACTTTAAAACTACCTTGCAATAAAAAATATGAGATCGAAATCTACTCGACCACAACCCAAGAATAGCATATAATAAGTATATCATCGAAAAGCATAAATTGCCACACCTGAACACTCCTACCGCATCCCAGGTTGTCTCCTGGTTGATTAGAGAGTGGTTTATGGATTGTTGACACTGGTGAGTGAGAGCTGATATACGGCGTGGGTTATATTAACTCCGGCAGCCGTCAAATAGATTGCGCTAGCAAGGCAACCCCTGTCGCAACCCCATACTATACTCCAGTGTTATCTGGAGCTTAACATTTCGTGCCTCGCAGATCAACCCAAAACAATTCCACCACTCCACCACAGACAACACGGGTGTAAAGAACAGAAAATACCAATGCAGCTGGTGAATGGACACAATGGATACAACACCTCTATCTGTAGATGCGCCAATGGGAGATGCTCCTCAAGATGTGCCAGCTTCTGAAGAAACGTCCCTCCCCTCTTCGATACCTCAAAAGCGCGTGTTGGAGGATGACCACCTGCCAACCGTATCCTCACCACTCAACCCGGACTTCAACAAAGCGCCCAAGGATGAGGCACCAGCAGCCAAGGAACGCGCAGCTCGCGCCAAAAAGGAATCCTTCAAAAAACGCGAAGCAAAAGGCCCTGCTGCTCTAGAAGTAAAGGCGAGCCCAGAACCGACCGGTCCAACTAAGCAGAGGAAGACATCCGACGTCCTCGCCCCTCTGCGCTACAAGCTAGCTCCACCAAGACTCGCAGATTTTGAACCTCCCCAGGGGCCAGTATTTACCCCGAGCCATACCATTAAAGGCCCCGATGGTGCACCGATACAATTCTACGAAGCTTCAGACTAGTAAGATCTCCTCCTGCCAATGTCTGGAGATCACGTCGCTAATGTGCCTGTCTTCTTTAGTGCCTCTAATAAAAAGAACTATCGTTATACTCACTGTATTGCCGACCCCGAATTCCCCTCTTCTCTCTTCTACCGCCAGTCCGAGACCGAGCCTTACACTCCACGCCTTAATTTCGAAGATCAGGCGAGCCATATGTTCGTTGACCCAGAAGGCCGACATGTTTCAACAGATAAAGGTTTCCGCATGGCGAAAGCAAACGTATGCGTTAGAGAGGGGCGCTATTACTGGGAATGCAAAATCACAAGCGGCATACCAAAACAGGGCGAAACCAGCGAGGGGCATGTGCGAGTGGGCTGGGCGAGGAGAGAGGCTACACTGGAATCTATGTGTGGTTTCGATGCATACAGCTATGGAATCAGGGATGTCAGTGGCCAAAAGGTCCACCTGTCGCGTCCCACCGCATTCTTTCCACCAGGCGAAAATATAGAGGTTGGAGACGTGGTAGGGCTGGAGATTAACCTCCCATCGCTATCGCTGCACAGCAAGGTTGTTGAAGGAAGGTATAACCCAGCCGTGGACCTGGAAGATGATGAACCGCAGCACGCCGAAGTTACAGATGTCATACGAGATCGAGTTCCCATACGATTCAAGTCTCACCTCTACTTCGAACAAATCGACTACCTGCCAGTGAAAGAGCTCGAAGACTTAATGAATCCTGCACCGACAGGAACATCTGGTAGCGGCAGCTCGAGCCAGAAACCAAGCGCAACACATCCAGTACCAGCAATGCGCACCCTGCCAAATTCCAGCATAAAGATTTATAAGAACGGCGTTTACATGGGCGAGGCTTTCAAGGATCTCATGGCATTTCTACCACCGGCTTCATTACCACAGGCGCAAGTAGGAGCTCGAGAAGGTCTGGACGATGGCATGCTGGGCTACTATCCGGCAGTCAGTGTTTTCCGTGGTGGCGCAGCGGAGATCAACCTTGGCCCTGACTTCTGGTTCCCTCCGCCCGGGTCTGATCAGGATGATGACGAGGTCGACATGGTCGGAAGCGACCAGCAAGCAGCGTCTAAGGGCAGCAAAGCGAAGCCTGTCTCGGATAGATATGATGATCAGATCGTTGAGGATATCGTTTATGACATTATTGACGAGGTTGATTTCTGGATGCAGGACGGATTCGTCGTGCTGAACCAGGCCCGCGATACGGCGACGACTCACCCTACGGCATCGAATGGCAGTGGGGAGCCCGGGGAAAACATCATTCCTCATGGCGAGATCAAGGAATTGGTTCAGGATGAGGAGTAACGATGGATAATTATAATTATGCCGCGCAAAAGCGCGAAACGACTCGTCACGATTATCGTTGTGATCATTACCCACGGAACAATTGATGGCGCCCCCGATAGGTTCAATTAGCCAGGCAACGCCTGTTACTACAGCAAAAGTATTGAAACAATGTTTCACCTCATGAAACCGAGGTGCCTGAATATGTCACGATACAGATGACGAAAACAGTGCCGGGCCGGGAAGCCCGGGACGCACGTCTGTGATGGAACCATTGAGGTGGCTTAAACCACCCGTGCGTTTAAGAAGATTGTAAGACATAAAAGCAAGAGACCCTGAAGTTGCAATTGCAACCGGCGGATTTCTTCAATCCTTCGTTGCTAACTGCTGTATGGATAATATCACGATACATAGTAGATATAAAAATGGAAAGAAAAAGAAGCCGCACATGATTGTTAATATGGACGCGCACGCACCAATTTGTGATAATAGAGTAATCGAGTAACCCCGCGGTGGCTGGCATGACGTCGCCTGTACCCAATCCATTTTTGGTATGGCACGGACGCCCGCAGCACCGCACCCAGTAAAGCTGTACGAGCGAGTAAACTGTGCCTCGCATGAACCAATATCAGGTGGCTGCCATGCAAACTTTTGCCGAACGGTGATTCCACTACTTGTCTTGAGATTATTGTACCATTCGACTTTTTGTTCCTTGTCGCCTACTCTCCTATTGTAACATCTCTGGACGCAAGGCTGCATTTGACAGCGTGAGGCCCTCGGAAGTCGCAAGAGAGCTTCTGAAATTCGCCTCATGCTACATCATTCGTCGTACTCCTGTGCACATCTCCCGCGCACCGGAACGCCGAGTAAAATTTGATGTCTCAGCCTCTTTTGCAAAGTTCATCCGCAGCTCACTTCCTCGAGGGAAGAGTCTGGCGATTCCAGGGCACGTCGTAGGTGCCCATCCGCAGCGATGCAAAGAGTAACGTCAATGCTGCCGTCCTGGGACAGGACAAAGAAAGGCGGCAAGCAGGGCTTCGATAAAGTTTGGGGATGGGCAGACAAGTTGGGCGCGCCCGTGAACAGATTCACGAATAAAATCGGCAGCGAAGCGTTTTGGCCGACTGAATTGGACAAGGAGAGTGACAAGGCTGCGAGGATATTGAGGAGCTTTTGTAGTAAGTAGTCCCAACTCTACATCGGTCCACAAACGCAGCATTCCCAGTCCCTGTGCTGTGCGCAATGGACGAGGCGGGCAAAGTAGTTTTATGGTCTATAGTTTACTGACAATGGCTCACAGAGGATGGCTTCTATAAAGAAGAGAAATTGCCACCAAGCGAAGTCGGTCCCAACCAGAACGCGAAGCAAAGAGTGCTCATGAAGATCCCGCCAAACGTGGTCAAGAATGCAGTTGGAATGGCCATTTTCACAACGATGCGAACCGGCCTTTGGGTGTCGGGCGCCGGCGGATCCGGAGTCTTGGTTGCGCGATTAGAAGACGGGTCATGGTCACCTCCCTCCGGGATTATGCTACATACTGCTGGGATAGGATTTTTAGTGGGCGTCGACATATACGACTGCGTTGTGGTGATCAACAGCAAGAAGACCTTAGAGTCATTTACAAAAATCCGAGCAACGGTTGGTGGCGAAATCAGCGCCGTCGCGGGACCAGTTGGAGTTGGTGGGGTGCTAGAGAATGATGGGAAATGGAAGCAGATAAACAGGCCAGTATTTACATACTTGAAGTCAAGAGGCTTCTATGCTGGAGTTCAGCTAGATGGCACGGTAATTATTGAGCGAACAGACGAAAACGAGAGGTTCTATGGCGAGAGGGTATCAGCAGCGAATATTTTGGCTGGGAAGGTCAGATTTGTACCTAGGGAGACAAAAATGCTGTTGGAGACACTGAAGTTGGCAGAGGGCCGATCGGATGTCGACCAGGGGTTAATGGAGGAATTAGAGGACCAACCAGCCCCAGGAGACGTCGATGTCGAGGCATCAACCGTTTTCGGAATCCCCGAACCAGATGACCCTGACCCATTCGGCGTCCTTGCTCTGGAGCAGGCGGGGTTGGAGATCAGAGAGGCAGGAAGCCACTCGCGGCCGAATAGCTCACAGTTTGAATACAAGCCGAGCCCGACCAGCCCGATATTCCCACACCTCAATCGAATGAGTATGGACACAACCGTTGCTGGCAGCCGAGCCAGCTATTTGAGCAACTCGAAAAGAACTAGCTTACGGACTGTCCGAAGTATTTCAATGGGCACCCAAACAGATGCAGATGACTCGTCCAGCGTGCATGCGAAGACTCCAATCGAAGCTGCTGATACTCCCGTGGAAAAGGTTGAGCTAGAACCGCCGGATGTCGACTACACACAAATCGATCTCGGACCGTACAGCGGCTTCACAAGCCCGAACCGTGCTTCCGAGTTCACTGGGAGTGGCACGACTATAACAGAACAAGAATCGCCTGACGCCCAACACCACGAAGGGACCGAGAAGATTGCCGAACCTAAACCCCGCAAAACTTCCGCGGAGCATTCTGAACCAAAAGACCAAGAAACGTCTGAGAAGCATACTGAACCCAAACAGGACGACGCTGAGAAGCATGATGATAGCGAGGTCGACGCCTATTCAGACGACGGCTTGGATGACGACGAGCCTGTGGTTTTCGAAGCGGCGGCAGCAACACGCCGCCCAACCCACATCAACGTTGTCAAGGCGCGAGGAAATGTCGTCACCATCCCACCAAGGCCGACGCCACCTCTGCCACCAAGGAGTTCAGCTAGAGGCAGCAGGACTTGGGTCAATGGCGCCTGGGAGAACGGGACCTCCCCACTTGCGAGCCCAAGGTCGGACAGGTTTTCTCCTCTCTCTAGCCCAAGGTCTGACGGGTTTGAGGTTGCCAAGCTTAACGGCAGTTCGAGCAGGCCCTCATCGCTCCAGAGCCAGACTGAACAACCTAATGGCGCAACCGAAAATGGCGTCAAGGCGGTGGAAGAAACCAATGGAGTCAAAGAGAAGAAGTCGAGTGACATAGAGGTTCCCTACGGTCAATACCTTTCGTCCGGTAACCAGACGAAAAAAGAGAGCCCCAAGGAAGAGAGCCCCAAGGAAGAGAGCCCCAAGGAAGAGAGCCCCAAGGAAGAGAGCCCCAAGGAAGAGAGCTCCAAGGCAGAGACCGAAGAGACCGTCTCAGCTTCAGAAGAAAAGAAAGCCTCTTCTCCAAAATCGGCAGCCGAAGTTCCGCTTCCAAGCTCTGATGTGACTGAAGATGGAGCCGAAAGCCAGAATGAGGACTTTCAGGATGCAGTCGACGTGCCCACTGGGGACAAGGAAGCCGACACGAAGATAGACACGAAGATATAGCTGACATACGGTGTTTTGAAAATTTCATGCTCAATGGGGGGGATAATATATGGGTTTAAGAATTTTGTTGTTATTACGGGTTATGGGCATAATTTTGGACATGGAGTTGCTTGTCGGGAGCATCATATGGGGAGCGACTTGGTGTTCCGCGACGTTGGGAGGAGTTTGGCAAGAAATGGGAATATAGGCGCCGACATACGTATGATATAGTTCAACGCAATTTAAAGAGACGGATTATATGTGTTCCCTGCCTTTTTCTGCATTATGATGTCAATTTTCGAGGCATTGTCTTGGCTTTGCTTCCCCCTAGTAGTACTAAACAAATCATAGCATCTCAGCATCCATCAAATCAAGAGCTCTAGCTCAGTGGTTAACAATCCCTCGTGGCGCAATGGCTAGCGCGTTCGACTGTTAAACAGTAATATGATTGCAATCGAGAGGTTGGTGGTTCGACCCCACCCGAGGGAGCTTCCTTTTTGCTTCTTTTTAAAATTCTGGAAATACTGGCTGGTGATGCTGTTGAGAACTGAAATGCTCGTCTACCTGTTGTGTGGTGGTGTTCTATAATTTTTTTGGTCGCGTACCTGAGCCAAGTCGCGTATTCCCCTGATAAGGCTGATAAGGCGGGGAGAGGTCAGAAGTCAACACCACATTCGTTGGAAACGATTACTTTTGTCCCAAGCCTACCGGTAGAACTTACAGCTCAGCTGTAATTTCACGCCCCAAATCTCACACATGTCGGCCGGCCAGTACGATGACAGTAATCGCGCCTTCCTCCAAGCCTTCATGGCAAGAGGCACATTGACGTTCAAAGAAGCGCGACCCCTCCTCGCGGCCATCTTCTCTGTGAAAGATGGTACCTCAATTCTATTCCCGTCCAGCTGTCCCTCAAGTTTCTAACCAGCTATAATACAGGTCAAACTGTTCGCCCCGACGAAGTTACGATGGCAGATTTCGATTCCTATATCCACGCCGCCTCAGACGCCTTGTCCCCCTTCGACTACGAGGTTCGCTCCACACTGCACCAGGTCTCCAAAGAGCGCATATGGGCCCTCGTGAATAGCACCAGCGATGCCTTGACTCAAATAGCAACCGTAAGAACGGCAGATGAGATTGCATTTATCAAGCGAGTGTTGGACGCGATGTTCGAGACATACAATACCGAGCGCCAGGAAGTCATGGCGATAACGAGCATGCAAGCCATGAAAGTTGCAAAGGCGGATGAGAGGAGGCGGCAGAGCAACGGCGATGGGGAGGAGAGCCAGAGTGCAGATAAAGGGCTCACGCACGGCCAGGCGGAGAAGTTGATGCTGAGCTTGGTTGACGAGGGATGGTTTGAGCGCAGCAAGGAGGGGTGGTACACGCTTTCTCCGCGTGCGCTAATGGAGCTGAAGTCCTGGCTCCCTGCGACTTATAATGACCCAGATGCGGAGGCGGGCGAATGGCAGCATATCAAGAACTGTGAGGCCTGCAAGGGGATTGTGACAATGGGGCAGAGATGCTCGAACGTGTCATGTAATGTGCGCCTTCATGAAGGCTGTCTGGGCCCGTTTTGGAGGACGAGGAGGGAGGAGAAGTGCCCTAAGTGCAAGACACCATGGAAGGGATTGTGGGTTGGGGAGAAGGCTGTGACAACCACAGAAGCATATAATAGAGGAAGGAGAATTAGCGGTGGAGGAAACAGGAGGCCAGAGCAAGAGGATGAGGAAGAGGGAGAAAATGACGCAGAGGGAGAGAGGGAAGATGAAGAAGTTTGAGAGACAAGACGTTGAATATTACGAACTGTCGGAGTTATGGATGGAGGGTATGGGCTTCTAGGGGTGGCGTTCGGGCTATATCTGCCTTCTCAAGTGGTGCTATGTAGCATGGGAGGTTACGACGATTCAATACCAAAGAGCTTCAAGAGCTAGAAATCGAGACAATGGGGGGGCTATCTGATGGCCATCAATGTCCTGCTTTACGAATAAAATTATGTAAATCAAATTGGTATATTTCTCGACTATTATTTGCCGACAATCGTCATTTATGTGATCCATCATCGTCCATCCGCATACCAAAAATACATTTTTGCGCGCCTCATTATTATACCCATCCCGTACCAGCAGCATAGTAGCCGCTATATCTGCTATAATACCCATATCGTTCATAATCATGACTCCCCCTATCCCTTTGCCCCTTAATTACGATTCTCTCTGGTCTGCTTTAGTCGTGGTGACGTTTCGACGAAGAGGCCTCATTTGAGGCATCCAGCCGACGTGAATCATGGCTCCTTCTCTTTGGTGAGGGGTTGTTGTTGGACGAGCTATCGAGTCGACGCGAATCGTGGCTTCGTCGTCTCGGCGAGGAATTGTTATTGGAGCGATCACGACGGCGCGAATCACGGCTTCGCCGTCTTGATTCCGCGTTAGGTGCGGGGCCGGATTCCAACGCTGGATCGTCCTCAAGCTCGACAATACGGCCTTCGCTGTCGACCACCTCCGTTTTGCCTTCTGCTGCAAGTCGTACTTCCCTGCCTCGTTTGTGGCAATACCAGAAAAAGAAGAGTAGGACTACTGAAAGTTAGAACGCGTATCGTGACGTAGATTGGGACAACTTACCAAATAGACCTAAACTAAGCAAAACATTGGTACCCATAAATGCAGGCCACCTCAACTTCAAAGTATTCATGATCGTCCTTAATAATCCAGCCACAGCTCCTGGCTTCGTAACGAGGTCCTTCAAACTATTGGGTTTAAGGAATCCTTTAGCAGCACCCATAAATCCTCCGCCAGCTGCTGCACCGGCACCTTCCGCCCCAGCAAATTTTTGGGCCTCCGCAGCGGTAGCCAGAAGCTCTGGTGCCAGCGTACTGGTCCATTTTTCCGGCAATGTCGCGATTAACTTCTTCAGAAACGAAGGAAGTTGGTCGTAGGTCTTCGAAAGCGTGCCTTGCGAGTCATCCAGCAGATGGACCAGATCATCGTATGCAGTTGGAACTCCGTTGACGAGATCTTTAAGGATGAGGGTGAATTTCTGCATGAGTTCGTTGGATTCCTTTGAGAGAGACAGTGCTCGGTTGTTGACTGCCGACAGATTGAGGTCGTTCAGTACTCGGGTGATATCATCTTCTTCCTTCTCAACCTCTTCCGCCGGAAGATTTTCCTTCGCATGTTTGTCGTCTTTCTTCGACTTCGAAAATAATGACGAGAATCGATTCTCCTTCTTCTTCGCTTTCTCTGGCCCCTTCTCGTTCTCCTTATTTTTACCCTTGCTTATAGACCTCTCTAGCTGCTGCGTGTTTTCATCCGCTTCAAGGCTCTCCTGGTTCAAGGCAGTCGGGCGTTCAGGAAGCGGTGGCGGTGTTCCCTCAGACACAAGGTGTTCGATGAACCTCTCATCGTCGGGGCTTAGAACTGGTTTGAGTGGCGGTGTTTGGGCATCCTCTTGGGCTCGCTTCTCGGCTTGGTGTTTCTTTACTTTCTTGTATGTGAAGTATTCCAGCATCTTGATAACCTTTTAGGATACAGTAAAGCAATATCCGGATGTTGTGATAATGTTAAACTGGTAAGAGGGACGCGATGTTGGGTCCATCTGTGTTGACGGTGGCGTAGTGCCAAGGTTCGATAGAGGGGCATTTGTGGCTGTGCAACGACGTCACAAGGTGACAGGGGAGCCAAGCTTTTATCATAAACATTCTACTAAATAAGCTTCTATTTTGCGGAATTACTGTAAGTAACCTAGCGGAAACAATCAAGCCGTAGTAGGTAGATAATTATTGGAATTCATCACAGTTGTTCTCTTGGTCACAGCGAGGATCCAGTGCAATATGGCCTCTGTTCCTCGATAAGCTTGCTTCTATTTTATCGTCTCTATATTTATTGTTTGGATATCTGCCCAGCACATGCCAATAAATATCTATACTAGCCCCATTTTATTTTTCAAAGACCACTCTAAACTCGATTGACCGCTATATTTCGACAGCTAAATAAAGTTGTCGAGCCTGTCGAACTTGTACTTCTTAGCTGAGTGACGCAAAGCGCGTTGGTCAAAGGTTGGACTACTGGTGGTAATCCATTCGGCTGTCTCCAACAACCCTGTATATCTCGTCGACGATATCTTGCTGGCCACTTGGTGCACCCCTCACGGCGAGGAACTTCCTGCAGTCCACAGACACTCCTTCCCCTGGGTTGCCGCTTCTCATGATACCGCCAGCCTCTTCAAGGACGCACCATGCCGCCGCGACATCCCACGCCCAGCATCCTCCCTCCCAGTATACGTCCATCTGACCAGCTGCTACAGCAACGAGGTTCAGCGCAGCAGAGCCCATAGACCTCAAACTGTGTACCATGGCCCCTCCCTGCTCCTTGGAGGCAGCAAGCTTGGCAAAGGCCTTGACTTTTATGTCGAAGTTAATACCGCTGCGGTCCGAGCCCCATTCCACGCCGACAAGGCAGGTGCTGAGGTCTTTCAGTGGCTCGGGGTTAGATTTCAGAGGAAGTTTTTGTTTTGGGCCGCCATTTTGCGACAAGAAGGAGCCCTGGCCCTTAATTGCTGTCCAGAGCTCGTTGAGAAATGGGTTGTAAATGACGCCAACCGTTGGTACCCGGCCCACCGTGAAACCTAGAGATATGCAGACACTTGGGAAGGCATGAACAAAGTTTGTCGTGCCATCGATTGGGTCGACAATGAATGTGGGAGCATCAGTTAAAGGCTGGCCAGGATAGTATGTCTCCTCGCCGATGAAGTCAAACTTCGGGTATGCAGTGCGCAATTCAGAAGTCACCATAGCCTCCACGGCCTTGTCGGTTTCAGTGACAAGGTCAGCAGCTACAAAAGATCAGATGAATCATATAAAGAAGCATTGGAGCCAGTTGGTTTCCCAAACCGTACTCTACACTTTATATAGTGGGGGCCGGCGTACAGTTCTTTTTGGTATCGGACCCGAGCGTTTGCGGGGTTGCAGACATGATCATCTTGCCCGCCTGATGGGCGACCTTGACCAAAAGGTCATGAATCTCGGTGAGATTAATGTCAGACATGTTGAGTATAGTCTTTCTTTGATTGCGGGGGAATTGGTGATGTTTCAATGTCAGATGCGATTGAGGTGGGGTATGTAAATAAGGCGGGGGTTATAATTTGGCGGGTACGTACTTTGTATAGCTCTCCCCGAACTCACCGCCTGGCAGAAAAAGTCTAGCCTCAAGACCAGACCAACCGCCAAACGCGCCCGACTGGCAAGTTGCATGCATGATTCAAAGACAAAGATTACAGTTACAGTTGGCCCGTATTATTGGGTATAGAGATTGTAGAGGAGTACGGAACATTGTAGCTGCTCGAACATATAGCGCAATGTCTTCCTCCGAAACCAATTCTCCTGCAAAGGACATTAATGCTTCTCCTGCCGTCGGTCAGCATATCCACCACGATGGAAAAGACTACAGCACAATAAAGGAGGGCCTGGCATATATTCTTGTTCCAGGAAATGGGCCTTTAGTGCCTCAGACCAAACCAAGTGGCGAGAATGAATCCCAATCGGTCTTTTACAACCCGATCCAACAGTTCAATCGCGACTTGAGTGTTTTGGCAATCAAGGCATACGGGGAGGGTGCTGTTGCTAAAAAGGAAGCGGAATCCGAGAAGAGACGCAAAGCTGCGAGTGCGAAGAGCAAGAAACGGAAGCGCGTGGACGAATTAGGAAATAAAGAGGACGCAGCGGTACCGACAACCAGAAACAATAGCGAGACTGTTACACAAGCTGCAAATGAAGCATCGGAACAAACGGCCATGGAAATAGACGGACCGGCGGCAGAAGAGCCCAAAACTACAGGCGTTGAAGCGGAGGCCGAGCAGCAGAATGCAGCCCCTCTGAGTGAACTCTCACCGGACAAAACTGTGAAACAAAACGGAGAAGATAAGCCCAAGCAGCAAGAATCGTTTACTATCCTCGACGCCCTGTCAGCGACTGGCTTGAGAGCCCTACGATATGCACAAGAGATCCCATTCACTACCTCAGTCACAGCAAATGACCTTCTCCCCGAAGCTACCAAAGCAATCAACCTGAATGTCCTCCATAACAAGCTCACCTCTAAGATCAACCCCGTCACTGGGAACGCAATTGCTCACATGTACAACTTTGCCAGCGAAATACCCCTTGATTCTAATCGGTATAAGCCCTCCAAAAAATACGATGTTATAGACCTCGACCCTTATGGCACGGCAGTCCCTTTTCTCGATGCAGCGGTTCAATCTGTCCGTGATGATGGGGGCCTCCTTTGTGTGACCTGCACTGATGCAGGCGTCTGGGCCTCTAATGGCTACCCAGAGAAGTGCTACTCTTTATATGGCGGATTGCCGCTCAAGGGAATGCACTCGCATGAAGGCGGATTACGCCTGATACTTCATGCCATCGCCTCTTCTGCTGCACGCTATGGGCTTGCTATGGAGCCCTTGCTCTCCTTGTCCATTGACTTCTACGCCCGGGTGTTTGTGAAGATCCACAAGTCCCCGGCAGATGTTAAATTTCTTGCTGGTAAAACAATGATGGTTTATAACTGCGACCAGGGATGCGGGTCTTGGGAGACACAACTCCTGGCACAGAACCAGTTACGGCCCAACAAGAGCGGGAAAGGCACATATTGGAAACATATCTTTGCTCAAGCGCCTACCACAGGGCAGAACTGTGAGCACTGTGGATGGCGTCGACATCTGGCTGGGCCGATGTGGGCGGGCCCGCTACATGATGCGAAGTTCATACAGCGTATCCTTGACGACCTGCCCAAGGTCGATAAGGAGACTTATCAGACCACCACGAGACTTGAAGGGATGCTGAGTATGGCTCTAGAAGAAACACTCACACCCCCACCGCGGAAAGATGACCTCGTTCCCCCACCGGTACCAAAGGGCAGAGCAGATCCATCGGTAGTCGACCCATTCCCATTTTACTTCATTCCGTCAGTATTGTCGAAGGTGATTCATTGCGTCACCCCCGATGAGAATGCCATGCGCGGTGCACTCAGACATGCCGGATACAGGGTCACACGCAGCCACACCAAAGCGGGAACCATCAAGACGGATGCGCCGTGGAGTTTTATATGGCAAGTTATGCGTGAATGGGCAAGGCAAAAGGCTCCTGTTAGGGAAGGGGCAGTTAGAGAGGGAACTCCAGGATGGAAAGTAATGGGTTTCGATAAGAAGAAGGCAGACAACGCCGATGCTGGAAAGGGAGACAGCGAAGACAATGGGGGTTTGAAGATTGTCTTTGACGAGTCGCTTGGAAAAGAAACAGACAAAAGGAAGCTTGTAAGGTATCAAGTGAATCCCAGGGAGAACTGGGGACCGATGAATAAAGCCAAGGGTCCTGTATGAGACAACACATAATAACCTACATGGCCCATATCTGATGTTAAATAAAGCGTTATTCATACTCCTAGAAGAAACCATTCCGTTTTAGACTACTTATGTATTGATCATTATAACTTTATTGCCCACAATTTTAGCTACGAAAGGAAACGTCCATCTGGACTTCCATCCAAGTCCAGGCATATATAGCACGTGACTTCGTGTGATTTACGTGTCGTGCGCTTGACGCCAGGGACCAGGCAGGTACGAGCTTCATGTCAACGGCAAATGTTCGCCAAGAACGAAGCAGTTATAACCACAACCGCAGTATGCCGAGTTGAATTGAGGGGGCGTACAGTATGTGGGTCATCGAGAGTGATGGCGACACCTTCAACGGTATGTGTTTGATGTGGAAACCCAACCCGACGGCGGCAGCATGCTAATCAGGCACAGGCAAGCGACTCTGGCTTCGCCCGGGGAAAAGATTTATTCTCGGACGAACATTAGCAGACTGTACGGCCCCTCGTCATGTTATCCTTTTCGTCTGCTCACATGCCAGCTAGCCGGCGGCTTCGCGATTGCAAACAAAACCATATCCAGGAAACACCTGGTTGTTGAAGTGGACGAAGTTAAGCCCGGAGATAGTGTGAGTCTATGGACCCTACATTTACCAGATAATATTTCTAACTTACCTAAGGCGCGTTTACATACCCGATCGCGAATTACTCTGGAAGATCTCAATACGAAGATAGGAACGTTGGTCAATGGTGATCAGATCAGAGGCCAACGCCGTGTACTCGAGGATAAGGACTATGACATACGGTTGGGGCAATATGAAAAGCTATTTAGGTCTCGTCTTGCACTGGCCCTTTTGATCTCAACTTGATTACTGACAATATACAGAATTCTATGGATCCCAGTCGTCTTAACATTTTCCTTCACTGGAAAAGAACTCCGTAATAATCAGATTTCTTCGTTCGTTGAACGCCTGGAGCGCCTCGATATAAAGGTTCTCGTTGAATACGCGCACGAAAGTACAACCCACGTTGTAGCTAAGAAGCGCAACACTTCCAAAGGGCTTCAAGCACTTATCAACGGAAAATACATCGTCGACCACTCCTTCATCGACGAAATCGTCAATGTTACTACGGCGGATCCTGGCGCTGAATCGGCTCTTGAATCGGATTTTGACTCGAACTGGCCGAAAGAACTTGATCACCTTCCCCCGAAAGGCCCCGAACAAACGGAACGCCCATCCTCATCATACTCACCAGACCCTGCAAGGCTGTCCATTTTCAAAGGCTACACGTTCGTATTTTACGAACAGTCGCAATTTGACAATCTAATTGCGCCAATAACGAACGGCAGTGGGAAAGCGTTGCTCCACCAAGTAAACCCGGCTAGCACCACAACAGAGGAGTTTGTGAGATATGTGAAGAATGTGGCAGGAGAAAAGGGCGTAGGCGAATTTGAAGATGGCAGTACCGGGACGGGAGTGGTGGTTGTGAGATACCAACCCCTGAAAGGACCAACACTACCATTTTACTCCGACTTCGGCCAACAGGTTTCATTACAACTTGATCACCGATTAATTGAGCAGAGTGAGTTCTTAGATGCTATTTTGAACAACGATGCAAGTGTGCTACGGAGACCTCTGGAGGTTGAATCGTCAGGAATCGTACCAGCAACCTTGCCGATAGATAAACCTCACAGAATCGTTACGAGTGCACTGGAAGGGAAGGCAGAAGCACGTCAAGCTAGTTTCTCTAGAAGCTCGGAGGAGAAGCAGCCGCTATCAACTGGATCCGTTGAGCCACCAGCGAGGCGAGTGGGAAGGTCGAGAAGGGCAGTGACTAGCAGGTTTACCGGTTTCGACGACGAATTTGATGATGGCAGCACTGATAAGCCGAATGAAACTATTATATCGGACGGCAACTCACGACCGCAGGATGCCTCAGCCATGGACTACCAGAAGTCTACGGATGCCATTGAGATTGGCCAAGCTGTGGCCTCAGAGGAGCCACGCGCTCGAACGAAGCGCCCACTCCCACAGGCGCAGGAGTCAGATAACGAGGATATCATGGATCAACTTGCTCCGGCCGCGGCAAAGCTGAAACGATTGCGACTTGCTAATGGAGAACCAACACCCCCTCCGGGTAAACCTTTGGCAACAGTGGAAGCAAAGATTTCTTCCGCAGAGCCTAAGGAAGCCGTAAAGAAGTCACGTAGAGTCAAGAAAGAACCCGAAGGCCCTGAATTCACCTATTTACAGCAGCAAGACGCGGGAACCTCTCAGCGAGATCCCGAGGGTGGGGCCGATGAGGACGTAGATGCTGCCGAAGTCCGCAATCTCGCTTCAATCAAAGAAATGGGAGTCAGGCACCCGGATGCAGCAATCCGAGCAAGAGATGAGACTGGAAATGATCGCTGGGATGAGAAGTGGAACGGTCGGGTGAATTTCAAGAAGTTCAGGAGGAAAGGGGTAGATAGGCCACCCGCAGCACATAAAGTCATTGTGTCGCTGGAAGTGGCCAAGCCAAAGGATTTCGGCATTGGTGACAGTTATTGGCTCAAGAACGATAAAACATCTCAGCTGAGAAAGAAGGACAAGTCGCAAAGGACCAGCCAAAACGAGTCGCCTATCCAATCCCAGACTCTAGCAGCAAGGAGTGATCTGGATGAATCTAATATGGACTCATCTAACCCAGGGGAATCAGTCTCTAAGTCGGCGAAGGTTACGAGACAACCGCAGAGCCTACCAAGTAGCTCTCGCACGAGCCAATCGGGGTCAAACAAGAGACCTTCTACTGACGCATTGATGAACCCACCCCCGGTTAAAAAAGCTAAGCGCCCCTTTCAGAAAGATGACAGTGATGATAGCGATGATGGACTTGGGTTTCGATTTCAGAAGAGAAAATGAGAACAGTTCAGTTAGGACCAGTCTCCTATTAATGGCCGTCGTGCCGAACCAACACTTATGCTGCTCGCAGCTGAACTGAGGCTGGTTTATGTTACCACAGTACCCCAGTATGGTTCTACGAGACCTATTGAATCCGCGTTATCGAACCCTGGATATGTCTGCCCGAGTACTCGCATGCCCTTCGAACCTGTTACGACGCTGCCCTACCGTCAATCGTAGAATCACCACGAGAGAAACTTAGGGAAGCGGCCGTGCAGGTCTATACTATGACGGAAGTATTACCGCCTTCAATCAAAGGCAAAATACGAAGATAGAGATACAAGGAAGAGGCTGCACTGGCTAAGAGGCGTGGTGGTTTGTGGTTGAACAGGGCCTGCCTAATAATTTGACGGAAATGCTCTGTAATAGGGGTTTTCCGTCTAGGTGCGGGCGAGCCTGTGGACTATTTATTGTATAATACGCCGGTATCGAGGCGAGTGACAGGCCTCGCCCTGCCACCTGCATGATTGATTTAGCTATTTAGATCCTTCAATACAATGGCAATCTCATAAATAAGCCCATAAAATTGTGTACAGGATTCCAATCAATTCTGGTCTCGCAGCGGCCTGATCCAAGGGTATCATATATCGATTAGTCTACGACTTGTCTTTCTATCATTACACATGCCCGCTATAAATGCCGAGGAAACCCAAATATTCTAGTCCATACTCTCCAGTGCACTGACCTCCTTTACCTCTGGCTCACTCACAGCAATGCCAATCAAGCACGCCCCGAGCATCCCTTCCCAGTTTACCCATGGATGGATCTCGGCGAATAGTTTCGTGCCATCCCGGCCAGCGCACTTCATGAGCTCAGGCTCTCCTCCCGGATGGTATGGCAGATATGGAGTAATGTTGTACACCTTCCCGCCCAATACAGTCCAGGCATCCTTTCCCTTACGCCCCGTATAGTGCCGCAGCTGAGAAGGAGTGACCTTGAGATATGGAGTCGAGTCCGGAACCCCCCGAAGATTCGCATTCGGCGCCTCGGACAACTTCGCCCAGTCAAGGGGAGAGTGTCCAGGCGTCAGCCCAACCTTTAACCTGGGCTTGGGCGGAATCGAGCTGTGGGTCGGCGGCGGCGCCAGGGAGAAGTTGCCGCCACGATTCGGGGCAGGCGATCGTGTTGGCGGTGATGCTGAATATACAGAGCGGAGAGGGGGTTGCACTGAAGGTATTGGGTTCAACCGTGGCGCGCCGCGGCTGTCCGAAGCGCGCTGTGCGGAATTTAAAGCCGGGAAGGAGGGAAGCGCGGGGGCGGATAGTCCCTGCCCTCTCGCAGATGGCTGTGACAATGCAGCTGTGCGGCTTTGAGTCCCATCTCGTGCGTCATTGCTCACTCCATTTGGCGGTTTAATCAGGAAGGATGGAGGAGGCGGCATGGCCTTCCGGTCCAGCTCAGCCTTGGCTTCCTTCTTCACGTCTACATCCGGAGATGCTATGTCTTCCTTTTCTCCCTTGGTTTCACCCCCATCTTTGATCTGGCCCGCTGTTGTCTGATCCAGATCCGCAGGCGAGACATCGCCGGCGCTGTCAGCCTTCCTGGGGAACCAGGCGGCGAACCATGTTGAGGGCGGCACCTTGAAGAGGAAGATCGTAAAAGTGGCGATTAATATTGACACGCCGATCAGAGTCATAACAGGGACAGATGCGGGGGAGACGCGTCGCGTTAGCCCTCGGAGGTAGGCGTAGGCAGTAAGATTAGATGTGATGCGAATGCAATGCGCGGGTTGCTTAAGAGAAATATAATATCGATAATATGGACATTATAGTTCGCGGGAAGGCAGATGCGATAGGCGTGATTGAGTACCGTAGTGGGATAATCTTGGCGGGGCAATAAAAGTACTGCGACAAAAGTACTTGGCCCAAAGTATCTTTGTACTGCCGAGTGGTGGTGGGGGTGGTGTGGTGGCATGACAGGAGTACTTTATCGCGTAGTACTACTGTCGATAGTGCCTACAGTAGTCACAGAACACTACTTACACACTACTGTAGGATTTGTTTCACTCTTCTGTCCGCGTGCGTCCGTTGTCTTTGTTTACCTTGCGATGCCACTGAAACAGGGGACAACAGTGATAATTACATGCTGTAGCTGCAGAAATTTGTTCTAGCTAAGCCAAGTAAATAATAGAACACTGTAATATAGCACATAATATTAAATATATACACTCCTTCTCTGCCGCTGATACTGATCTCTGCTTGAAATATAATCGTAGAGGGGTAAAGTATTGAGGTATTGCGCGACTGTCAGTGAAATGCCAAAAGGGTACAGTACATACGTTCGCATGTCCACGGCCAAACTCCAATCTAAGGTCATAATAACGGCCCACTCCAAACAAGACCACACCGCATCATACTTGGATCAATCACCATCAACACCATCACCAACTCCCAGAACTGCTAGATTCTCTTCAGCTGCGTCTGCAACATCCCGCCACTCACAAGGATTGCTTGCAGCGAAACCCGAAGAGCAGAATGCGATAATGCGAGCGCCGAATGGTCCTCTGACTTCGAAAAGCGGCAATGCTATGCCTGTCGATAAGCCGAATCCTTATGGCCAGAGGCCCGTCATGTCGCCTTTGGGCGCAGCGGGCATGAAAACGATGAACACCACGCCTTTGACTCCCAAAATTGCAGGCGCAATTCCTGCCAATGTTGTGACACCATTGCTTCGACGAGCGACGCGTCAGGACACTACCCCCAACGGTCCCCAAAGGGACGAACGCACAACAACCCCCGTTGGCTCCTTTCTGAGCGACAACATCACACCGAGGTCCGGGTCGAGGAAATCGAGGCTGGACAGTGCAAACCCGACTCCCACTGGCACTCCGACAGCACTAAAACCAGCAGAGCCCACTCTTGCATCTGCAGGAAATCTAGTGTATAGCGGGGGTTTGGGGCTGTCTCAACTCGACGACCTCCCGTCAAAGCCCACTGTCTCATTTAGCCCTACGATATCGGATATTGGGAGTGCACAAGACAGGTCACAACAGCAATCACAGCAAGCGGGGAAGTTCTTCTATGCCAGCGACGCAAAGACAAATAACTCTCAACCTCCTCGCCAACGCCCAGGCCCTCCAAAGCAGAACAGCTTCCTTTATGCCAACGGGAACGCAATTCCGTCACCCACAAACCAACCTGGACCATCGCCAACTTTGTCCGCTCAAGAGGATAAAGGCAGGGCGAGATTTGTCCATGCGAATGGGACCCCGGATACTACAAAGCCCCCACAACATTCGTTCTCCCGCGCAGGTTCGACAGTGTCAAGCACACCGTTTTCCGGACCTCGCCTGGCGTTCCAAGGCAGGCCCTCTGGGTCGTCGCGGCCCTCATCACCTACGAAGCCTCTTGATAATGGCAATACCTATGTTGCCAGAAGGATTTCAACCGTTTCGCCTCCTTCAGCCCCAGTTTCCTATACATCACCTCCTTTAAACCCAGCGCCATATACCTCGCCTCCATTAAACCCAGCGCCTTACACCTCGCCTCCTTTACTCCAAGCACCATATACATCACCACCGCTTTATCAGAATGCGGTTCCTACTTCCGGAGAAGAGGGCCCAACACCCAATCCTTTCTGGTCCCGTTCTAAATCTCCGAGCGTGAGCCATCTGGACGACTCACGCTCAGGAGTAGAGTCGACTGAAGCTCGCAATGTGCCTCTGCCAGTTAAGGTTGAAAGGACAAGCCTTTCTTCGACAGAAGGTTCAGAGCCTGCTTTGGCAGATGATTCGTCCTCTGTTTCCGGATTGAGAAGCCCAGTGAAGGCGGGGGCTTCACTAGAGCAGTTAAACGAACTTGCTGCCAATGCCCGACGGGAAAGGAAGGTACTCGACCTCGAAATAACAAATTCGTCACTTGCAGCAATCAATAGAACGCTTGAGCGCGAAATGCGGAAGCAAAGCGCCGAACTACGGAGATATCGCCGACTGAGCCGGTCTGGACGTCTCTCAATAGCTACAGCGGCATCACGATCTTCCATTGGAAGCCACTTAAGCCTGAGTGGGATTAGCGAAGATCCGAATTCTGATGTGAGTGGTGAGGAGTACGACGATGAAGACGACGACGACGATGCTTCCGAGTTGGACTCCGT
Organism: Pseudogymnoascus sp. VKM F-4516 (FW-969); assembly: GCA_000750815.1. Lineage (NCBI taxonomy): Eukaryota > Fungi > Ascomycota > Leotiomycetes > Thelebolales > Thelebolaceae > Pseudogymnoascus > Pseudogymnoascus sp. VKM F-4516 (FW-969). The sequence goes on along the minus strand of JPJZ01001193.1, from coordinate 4,394 downwards.
TGATGATGGGACACTCAGCCCTACAGCTCTGGCAGAAAGTGATGCCCGTCACAGAAAGCGCGATGAAGAGAGATTACAGCTGGATCTTGCAAAACACCAGCAGCTTTTGGTCGATAGCCAGAAGATGAATCAGAGTATTAAAAGATGTCTTGGATGGACGGAAGAGCTTATCCTTGAAGGTAATAAGGCACTGGCATATAAAGTGCATGTCAGCGACGTTGAACTTGGTGGACGGGTGCTTATTGCGGATGATCACGATGATCACGATGATGACACCGAGACCGTTGTCTCGGAAATGTGAACGGCCGTATCCATCAAAACTCTCGGGATGAGGCGGTAATATTCGGAATTCGAAACGGATACCATCGTGCAATATCAGTTTGTTGTGCCAAAGTTGTGGCAAATATTTTGGAGGCGTTTATTAAGGCGTAATGCTAGGGATGGAGATGGTGCGCGGGCGACCAGATAATACATCTTTGGCTTGGAAATGCCTACAGGAGTTAGCAGCGTGGCATCGCTCGGAGTTGTTCAAGGAAGGAGGCTATGAGATCCACTCGCTCATTTAACATCAGTCCATTTGTCTGTACAGTATGATACCCAAGGCAGATATGCCGCCATTTGGCTAGTAAAAGGCACAGAAGCTATTTTCATTTGTAAAACTATTGTTAGCTTAAACAAAGCACTTCAAATTATGTTATGGCGGTTACATCCATGCTCTCAATGTACAATGTACGATTTGATCAATTGCGCAGCTGTAAAGTTTGGACCCGTGAGAGCTGTAACGCACCATTAAAACTATACTTGACAAGAACAACAACCTCAGCAACCTGGGCATATGGTGAAAGCATAATGGGTATTTCGTTTCAGACATTATTCTGCATTGCTATCTCAATGACTTCTCACTTCTAAATTATCTAGTCACTCCCTTTATTTTGGCACGTTTGGAGCGTCCGCAGCAGCGGCAGCAGCATCAGCCGCATCCTTTGCTAGAGGAGACTTGACGTCCTCAGACTTCTTATCCTTGCCCTTCTTCTTCTCCTTCTTAGCCGCGGCTTCTGCAACTAACTGTTCAAATGCCATGTAATCACCCTCCTCCTCGGGGTTACGTTTAGCCTGGTATAGTTAGCATCAAGAAGTGTACATAGGGATCTGGAATGCAACATACCTTTGCATATATTTCACCACTGATAACCAAAGCCTGGGCTCTCTCCAGACGCTTTGACATTGGCACCCTCTTGTCGTGTAGGACCTCGTCGCATACGTCTCTGAGTACACCCTGGATTTCGAACTTGCTTCCACGCCATGCGGCCGTGAGGATCTTTCCAGTCACTCGTCTCTCGTACTCAACACGTCTCTCATCAGTCCAGTCCTCTCCGCCCTTCTCCTCCATCTTGGCCATTTCCTCCATGGTCATCTGTGCGTCAATTGCACTGGAAATGGTATTCCACGTATCCTTTGCAAGGGTTCCCTTATCCTTGAGCCGCGAGAAGAAGCCCCCAATTCCAAGGAACTTCTGTGATTTTAACAAGGCGCCAGCTTTCGACAAGTAGGTAGCTCCTATCGCGTGCAGAATATCAAGACCGAAGGACTCCATCTTCAAGTTCTCCACTTCAAGTCTCGTCTTTTCTTGGAATGCCTTGGTCACATCGTCTCCCTTATCGGTCTCGGTCCAGACGCTGATACGATCAATCATCTTCTTGGCCAGGGTCTCCACGCGCTCCTTGCGGATGTTTATGCGCTCTTTCTCATATTCCGCCAACTGCTCTCGTTGCTCTTTTGACAAGCCACCCTTCTTCTTCTCTTTCTTGCGAAGCTCTTTCTCCTCCTCCGTTATGCCAGCGGCATCGAGCTGTGCCTCCGAGTCGCTCTTGGACATGATTGCCGGCCTTGTTGGTATTCCTCTTGGGGTAGATGTTCCGGACGCAGGTGTTGAGGTCGAGTTCGACAATGGCTTCTCGGTGATAGGATCGATTGGGTAAGTCTTTCCTGTTACAGGGTCGGTTGCGTAGGCCTTATCTGCTACAGGGTCGGTAACATCGGCTGCTGATGCCGCAGGTGGAGGAGATGACGCTGTCTTTTCGTCTGTCGAGGCTTTCTCTCCCGGAGAGGCCTTTCCGCTTGATGCTCCAGCCGCGGCAGCGTGCTCTCCGTCCTCTCCTTCAGCTTCCTCTGTCATGGTAATGTCCATCGTCTTTGTGAGGTCCTTCATAAGTGATATCTCGCCGATCAAATCCACGAATGCATCCCCTCCGAAGATCGTTCCGAAAAATTCGGCGGGGTCCGTAAAGCCTTCACTGGGCTGAGCATGGTCCTTTCCGAATTTATCATACGACCTCCTCAGGTCTGGGTTGCTGAGGACTTGGTAGGCTTCGCCGATTGCTTGGAATTTGGCATGTGCAGTCTCGTCGCCGGGGTTTTTATCTATATCGTCAGGCTTATATTCCAAGGATGCACCTGTTGTAAATGGGACCTACCCGGATGATGTATAATCGCAAGCTTTCTGTATGCCTTCTTGATCTCTAGCTCGGTGGCCTCGGGCTTTACCCCAAGGGCATTGTAGTAAGTGAGGTCGGCGACCATCTTGGCGATTTCTGAATGCGCCGATCTGAGGGGCAAAGGAAGCAAAGGCTATTTTGTTGGGTTAGTGATGTTGTTTTAAGGGCGGGCAATCTTATCTGACCTGATATGTTGTATGAGTCGAGAAATATGCCCAAACAATAGCTGGTTGATCTTTTGGGTAGACGGAACAGTTGCAATAGTATGGGTTGGTGGGGAGAAGTACAAGGCTGGCGCTGGTTACTTTTCAGGTAGCGCCGCTTGCCGTATCATCATCTGTGGCGCAGCAGCTAAGATTTTGGAGCGCGCACGGAGCCACGATAAACAGTATAATTGGAGGCTTCGCAAAAACTATTGTGGCGGAATGATACAGAATCTCTCACGGTACTATTTTGCGATACGTTTAATTCTCATGCAATAGGGGTCTACTACGGGGTTTTCTTGCCATTTCATAAATATGTCCGTAGCCCCCGCGTATCGGAGTGGTATGTAACTCGGAAGGAAATAACTGCCCGAGCTAGGAGATAATATCACATTCGCACAGTGGATGGGTATAGCAGGTCTCAAGTTAGGGAAAGACATAGTTGTGAGGTAGAGTCCGAAGTATCATTCGGTACGAATATTTGGGATGGTGAAGTCAGATTATTCTAGCTACAGAAGCAGAAGACATATCGAGATAGCTTTTAATCAAGGAACTCCGCTGCGGAAACCAATTAAGTCCGTTTTTCTAGCCGTTCATTTGTCTTCGTCTACTGCACACCAGCCTTGGACATGCGCTGGAAGCACTGGGCGTACGCCTCATGCACCTCTGGGACCTCGAAGTTGTACTCCTTAAGCTTGTTGATCAGCTTGGTGGTATCAAGCTTGCAGTTGCTGCGGCCGGCCTTGATGACCTTTGCTTGCTCCTCGAGGGAGAAGTTCTTCCAGGTGAAGTTTGGGCGGACGTATTGCTTGAAAAGGGCAAGGACCTCGTTGTGGGAGATGGCGCCGGGGTTGGTGAAGTTGTAGATGCCAGTCTCCTGGTGCTCGGCAAGGAGGATGGAGGCTGGGAGCAGGTCGTGGAGGAGGGTGTTGGAGTTGGGGATATCAACGACACGCTCGTACTTGGAGATCTTGGTGACAAAGTTGCGGTCGTGGAGGTCGTCGCTGACGGGCATTCTCAGTCTGAGGATGAGGACATTTGGGTAGGTTTTCATGACCTGGCAATGTTAGATTTATGTATGTCATGGGAATTCACGCTTTCACTCACCTCCTCAACGTGGGCCTTGGTCTCGGAGTAGAACGAGCCGTCGAAGTTGGCCTTGTCAGTCTCAAGGTAGCCTGGGCCGCCGATGGGGTGCTTCTCATCGTATGTGTAGATGCATCCAGTGGCGAAAACAGTCAAGTGGATCTTCTCGAGGAAACAGCAATCGGCCAAGTTCAAGGTGCCGATGACATTGCTGCGGATGGTCTCCTCCTTGTTGTCCTCACACCAATCGACATTAGGGCGACCAGTGCAGCCAGCGCAGTTGAGAACGTGGGTTGGCTTGACTCTCTGGAGCTCAGCAATGACAGCCTCACGGTTTTGCATGCGAACAGTGGTGGTAGTAACAGTCTTGCCTTGGCTCTCGAGGAGGGTCTTAAGGTGACCGGCAACCCATCCTGCGCCACCCCAGATGAGGTAGGAAGGCTTCTGGGTGGTGGTGGCCATTATGAATTTATTTGAAGATTTGAAAGGGGGTATTTGTATAGATGATTGTTATAAGAGGGAGATGGGAGTTTTTGTGTAGAATGGTTGGGGGATGGGAGAGTTGTTTACGGAAGAGGAAAGAAGAAGAGGGGAGGAGGGAGAGGAGAGA